>JAQQZZ010104375.1:0-16099 GCA_030265115.1 Mopalia vespertina
AACACAAGGAAACATGCTTTATCCTTGATGTATGCTCGCACGAACTGCATGCTTGTGCACGTCGGAGTTGCTGTGTGCCATGATGTCTTTGACAACGCATTTACCTCTAATAATAATAATATCTCTTGTATTAACTTTCAAGAAAATATTGAGAAGTTTAAAGTGTGAATTTTCTTTTTTGACTGAGTATATATCACATGTACACATGTATGCCTACTAACTTGGCTGCAATATTTTTTCCGCTCAGCTCGCACATGTTCTGGACTGGTGACCATGGGACTTATTGAGAGCGCGGAAGTAGACATTGATCCAGACGGTCCTGGCGGTGAAATGCCAATCAGTGTCTACTGTGATCTTCAAGCAGAGGATGGAGTAGGGGTTACCATCATAGGTGAGGCAGTTGTTTAACTTGGGCTGTATGATAAGTTCAAACAACATTGGTACATAGTTTAAATCCTGGGAATGGCATTAAATTGTTTCCGATGCTGAGACAATGTTAGTGGACTGTACGCCGTATGTCTGTTTACAGTTATTTCCAGCTACACTCTTAGAAATAATGGTTCTTTAAGGGTTCTTTAGAAAAGAGGATGATTCTATATGGAACCCTTACAACAAGAACGGTTCTTTGATATAAATAAAATAGAACAGTATATTGGAACAGTTGCTGTGAGGGTTCCATACAGAACCTAAAAGGGTTCCACCAGAGCTACGACTGAAGAACCTTAAAGGGTTACATTAGAGCCATATTTTTTCTAAGAGTGTAGTCCGGTCATTGATGTAAAGCAACAACGATTCCACTGTCATCCGTTACAGTGTCTTTGAGTTTTAACAAAGTTCCCATCCAGTCTGGTCTCTAGCTTTGTGCAAATTGAGAGAATGTGATTAATGAACAGGTAGATATTGTTTTACTATTTGTTCTTTTTCATTTGAAGGCCATGATCATGAGATGCAAGAAGACGTGAACGGTTATGAAGGTGCAGGAGAATACGACACTGGGGAGCTCGTGTACAACGCCACCTGGCAGCAAGTTCTGACACTTATCGAGTCCTCCGCTCATTGTAAGCAATTCATCAGCTGGAAATGTAAGGCAGCTCTTATTCATAACTTTAAGAGCTTTCTAATCAATGAGGAGGAAGGGGGCTACGTTCTCACCACCTATTGGAGGAACAGAACAGGGGGAGTGGCCGACTATTGGGGTGGAGCCACTCCCGGAAGCGCTTCTTGCGACTGTGGACTTAGCCGGAGCTGTGCTGACCCGGACATGTTGTGTAACTGCGACTCGAACGACGCCGTGTGGAGAGAAGATGCTGGTTACATCACCGTTAAAGAGGATCTCCCCGTAACATCATTCGCTGCGGGCGACACTGGTAGGTTTATACACGACATTCAATAGTGTTTGAAGTTTTCAAGTTTTTTTAATGAATTACATCTGATACACCAAGTTTTTGTTTTTGACATGACATTTATGGCTGTAAATTTTCTAACGATTTCTTTGATTTGCGTAAGATTTAAAACTATAATTGTTTAATGTCCGAGATATTAATAGTTCAGAGGTAACATGCTTAGAATCTCGAACAGTTCTATCTTCATTATGTTATTTTGTTTATTTATGTGACTGTCACAAATGTATTTGATAGGAATCGCAACCATTTGACTATGCCTACTCAACTTCAAAATCCTTCACTCTCTATTGATAGTTTAAATTGTACATGTTTGAAGGTAACTCGGACGAGGCCGGCTCTGTTCTGATTGGACCGTTATACTGTTACCAGGAACTGGACTAGTTCACGTTCAGCTCCACGTAATCTCAGAATGAACCAATCACGTATCAAAATACCAGTTTACCTAATAACGGAGGACCAATTAACATTCAGCTTGTAGTTTTGTTTTGTGTAAATCTCTGGATGCTGATTGGTCCATCGTTGGGTCACCTGATATGCAAATTGATGTTTAAGATTGATATTTTAACACTATGTTGGTTTGTTCATGCATTGTTGTCTGTTCAGCACCCGTTCGTTGTATGGAGAATGTTGCACATGCCTCTACCTATTTCTAATTTAACGTTTTAAAGTGTTTGAAAAATCTGAAAATGTATGTGTACAAAACTAAAGCAACACATCAGGAGTATGCTTACTCAAACCCGTGTGCTCATTTTAGACAGTTGACTTCACTGCTTTTTATGTTGTGCTATGTTTAGGAAAGGAAGGCGAAGAGGTCGGCAAAGTGAGGATAGGTGAACTGTGCTGCGCTGGAGAGATTCCGCGACGTTAACACCGCGCTACCCCTAATGCTTACACATGTTCTCCGCATGTCAAGAGTTAACTAAGCAGGAATAATGGACGCATAAATAGGCACTTGTTCGCTTTAATACCGCGAAAAACATGACACCAGATTTAACAATTGGCGCAAGATATCTGGCATTATTTTAATAAGGTTAAATATATTTATCTCTGAATGACTGCCCTTATCCGTGGTTTCAAATATGATAATTCCACCCAACATTTGTCCAATGAATTATATATTAATTCATTAATGCTCAATATAATTTGTTTAGTATATAACTAAAAGTATAAAGGAAACAGCCATAAGTCTATTAATGTTGTTCCATAACGATAGTATTACATTTATAGAAAAGACCAAAGCTAAGACTCAGCCCGGAGTGAAATAGATGTCAATTCAAATCAATTCTTTATTCACTCTAGCCACAGGTTGGCACGAGAGGTCAGTCCAAGTAATACAAATAGATGTTGCGTTAAATTTTGGCCACGGTGCGGCGCCACATGCTGTTTTAAGTGAAGCGTTCATGGTATGGCTTTCGTGTTATAATTTGAATAGTGTAGTTTGCTTGATGTAAATAGTGTAGCTATCGTGATATAACGTCCATAGTGTAGTTCTTGTAGTGTAGCTGTTTTAGGTATGTTAGTCCTTAGAACTGTATTTTGAATATGATCTTTTTTTTAATCACCTTATGATTTTCTTCGAAAGAATTTTTTACAAAGCATAATTTTCTCGTTTCACCTTGACGATTGGCAGTTGATGACTATTGATATTCAGTAACAGTTTTCCGTTTGATGTAACTCCCCAGGTGAGGCAGGCAACGAATCCGGTAACTACACGATAGGAACTCTCTTGTGCTTCGGACAGGAGACCCAAGCCGACTGATTCGCTTTCTACTTTTATGTCATTTAATCTCGTGTACATACACACTTACAGACTAACACACAATCTTTGAAAATAGCCATTGTCTTTTAACAAATGCCGTCCTTTAGATTTTATTTGACGTCTTGTGCAACTGTTGTAAGAAATTGTTACTGCACGTTTTATCCGCGTAGTAGATTTCTCATAGGCCGACGTTGTGTTGACATGCCGTCTAAATGACGTTGCTAATAGCAAACGAAACAATTGGTTTCGCATTTAATAATACGCACTATACGTATTGAATGAGCCCATCGATTGCACAGTGCTCCGATACTCTATAGGTCATCTAGGATAAAGCATCGATAATTTACCGAATAAGCCTAGTTAATAGGAAATCTTACTCATTATCCCCCAAAAAAATTTTTTTGAAGGAACAAAAAAAAAAATCAGAATTGATCTTTGGGGAAAAGAATAAGAAAACCCTCAAAATAATCTCAGAGAGTCTGGATATTTGGAAGCTTCTGTCATACTAAACACAAACCTTTAGTCAACTACTTGCACCGAATAAAGATGTAAAAAGAGTTGTTTTGAATGATTGCTGAACGGTTTTGGTTGAGACCAGTTTCCGGATCAGAAGACCGGATCCAGATGATGCTTACAGTCGGATAGGTAAATGGGGCTGCTGTTGACAAATGCGGATAATTCGTCTATATGAATAGGATAGTTCAGTCCCCAAACATTGTTTGTTCAAAGACTGCCTAGGACATTCACAGAATGCACATCGTCTTTACTTATCATTTGCTGCTGAGACCCTGAAACCAGTAAAAGAGACGTGTTACTAATTCAAACATCTTTTCATTGGTTACAGGCTCTACTCATTGCTTCGTCCTGTAATACTCATATAAAGTCTGAACAAATTATCACATAATTCATTGCAAAAAAAGAAGGAATAATAGAGATAAAAAATAACTGAATGTTTGTTAATTAACTCATTGCCAACCCCCAAAACCTGTGATATGTAAATATTGTTTATTGTTGATACATACCTATGTTTTACACCTGACCTTAATCTTATGCAATCAAATAAAGCCAACTTATCACAAATTGCATGTGTTGAAAGTGTTCTGGTGATGCTACTCTCTGTTACTGTCAGTTCATTAAAAAGTTGTTCTAACAGGTTTAATTACCAAAATCAGAGAACATACAAAACATTTTTGTTTGTAGTTTTCGTGCTAATTATAATTATCGCTGAGTGTACTTCAACTACTAGTTAACATGGTTTTATACATTCTAACATTACAAAATCGGATAATTTTCCATTTATTCAGTACTACGGCTCGAGACATTTAATTGTTCATCTGAAAACTCGGTGACACGGTGTACGCCGGTGAAGTTATTAATCAGTTCGCCATTCACAATTCGAAGGAAGCAGTCATTATAAGCTTAATGTATAAAATAAATAAACGTGAATTGCAAATCGAATTCTATCTTTACAGACGTATGCCGAACATGATTTTCAATACAGGTCATGTGACTCATTCACCATTCGCGGGTCCCTGTGTCGGCTTCGAAAGGAGTCACTCATTTGACATGTCTGTTTTAATTATATTTATTTTATTAATTGGAAAGTGAAACATAAACCTACTCACTCGAGTTATTTCTCGGGTCTTTTTTAGCGTTCTCCACCTTAACAACAATATGGCCGATTCCAAGTAGCTAAATGCCAAACTGTGCACTGTACTTGATCTTGATGTTGATTTATAGTCTTTTGAGGGATAAGAAACACATTTTGATTATTACATACTTCTTCGTTGACCAGACCGAGGACTGACAAAACAGCACATTTATCCTGTGTGGTAAGCAGCTCGTTGACCAGGCAGAGGACTGAGAGATTACCACACTGATCCTGTGTGGTAAGCAGCTCCTTCGGCAGGCCGAATACTGACACGACACCACACTGATCCTGTGTTATAAGCAGCTCGTTCACCAGGCCGAGGACTAACACGACAGCACACTGCTCCTGTGTGGTGAAAACCTCGTTGACCATGCCGAGGACTGAAAGGACAGCACAGCACACTGATCCTGTGTGGTGAGCAGCTCATTGGCCAGGCCGAGGACTGACTCGACACCACACTGATCCTGTGTGGTAAGCAGCTTGTTGGCAGGCCGAGGATTGACACGACATCACATTGATCCTATGTGGTAAGCACCTCGTTGGCCAGACCGAAGACTGACACGTACGACAGCACACTGGTCCTGTGTGGTAAGCAGCTCGTTGACCAGACCGAGGACTGACACGTACGACGCCACACTGATCCTGTGTGGTAAGCAGCTTGTTGACCAGGACGAGGACTGACACGACACCACACTGATCCTGTGTGGTAAGCAGCTCGTTGACCAGGCCGAGGACTGACACGACAGCACCCTGATCCTGTGTGGTAAGCAGTTCGTTGACCAGGTCGAGGACTGACAGTACAGCACACTGATCCTGTGTGGTTAGCAACTGATTCGCCTGCCCGAGGACTGACACAACACCACACTGATCCTGTGTGGTAATCAGCTCGTTGACCAGACCGAGGACTGACACAACAGCACACTAATCCTGTGTGGTAAGCAGCTCGATGACCAGGCCGAGGACTGACAGGACAGCACAGCACATTGATCCTGTGAGGTGAGCAGTTCATTGGCCAGGCCGAGGACTAACACGATACAACACTGATCCTGCGTGGTAAGCAGCTCGTTGACCAGGCCGAGGACTGACACGACAGCACACTGAACCTGTGTGGTAAGCAGCTCGTTGACCAGGTCGAGGACTGACAGTACAGCACACTGATCCTGTGTGGTAAGCAACTGATTTGCCTGCCCGAGGACTGACACGACACCACACTGATCCTGTGTGGTAATAAGCTCGTTGACCAGACCGAGGACTGACACAACAGCACACTAATCCTGTGTGGTAAGCAGCTCGATGACCAGACCGAGGACTGACAGGACAGCACAGCACATTGATCCTGTGTGGTGAGCAGCTCATTGGCCAGGCCGAGGACTGACACGACACAACACTGATCCTGTGTGGTAAGCAGCTCGTTGACGAGGCCGAGGACTGACACGACAACACACTGATCCTGTGTGGTAAGCAGCTCGTTGACCAGGCCGAGGACTGACACGACAGCACACTGATCCTGTGTGATAAGCAGCTCATCGGACTGACAGTACAGTACACTGGTCCTGTGTGGTAAGCAGCTCGTTGACCAGGCCGAGGACTGACACGACAACACACTGATCCTGTGTGGTAAGCAGCTCATCGGCCAGGTCGAGGACTGACACGACACCACACTGATCCTGTGTGGTAAGCAACTCGTTGACCAGGCCGAGGACTGACACACCAAACTGATCCTGTGTGGTAAGCAGCTCGATGACCAGGTCGAGGTCTGACACGACACTGATCCTGCAGCTCGTTGACCAGGCCGACGACTGACACACCAAACTGATCCTGTGTGGTAAGCAGCTCGATGACCAGGTCGAGGACTGACACAACAACACTGATCCTGTGTGGTAAGCAGCTCGTTGACCAGGCCGAGGACTGACACACCAAACTGATCCTGTGTGGTAAGCAACTCGTTGACCAGGCCGAGGACTAACACACCAAACTGATCCGGTGTGGTAAGTAGCTCGTTGGCCAGACCGAGGACTGACACGATAGCACACTGATCCTGTGGGGTAAGCAGCTCATTGTCCAGAACTTGACTGACACGACAGCACACTGATCCTGTGTGGTAAGCAGCTCATTGGCCAGACCGATGACTGACACGACAGCACACTGATCCGGTGTGGTAAGCAGCTCGATGACGAGGCCGAGGACTGACACGACAACACACTGATCCTGTGTGGTAAGCAGCTCGTTGACCAGGCCGAGGACTGTGACACGACAGCACACTGATCCTGTGTGATAAGCAGCTCATCGGACTGACAGTACAGTACACTGGTCCTGTGTCATAAGCAGCTCGTTGACCAGGCCGACGACTGACAGGATAGCACACTGATCCTGTGTGGTAAGCAGCTCATCGGCCAGGTCGAGGACTGACACGACACCACACTGATCCTGTATGGTAAGCAGCTCGTTGACCAGGCCGAGGACTGACACGACAACACACTGATCATGTGTGGTAAGCAGCTCGTTGACCAGACCACGGAAGACTGGCATGACAGCACACTGATTCTGTGTGGTAAGCAGCTCGTTGGCCAGACCGAGGACTGACACGATAACACACCGATCCTGTGTGGTAAGCAGCTCGTTCGCCAGACCGATGACTGACACGACAGCACACTGATCATGTGTGGTAAGCAGCTCGTTGGCCAGACCGAGGACTGACACGATAGCACACTGATCCCGTGTGGTAAGCAGCTCTTTGGCCAGGCCAAGGACTGACAGTACAGCACACTGATCCTACGTGGTAAGAAGCTCGTTGGCCAGGCCGAGGACTGACACGACAGCACACTGATCATGTGTGGTAAGCAGCTCGTTGACCAGGCCGAGGACTGAAACGACACCACACTGATCCTATGTGGCAATCAGCTCGTTGGGCAGACCGAGGACTGACACGTGTGGAGCTTCTATTCTATATTTAATACTCAACTTCTTCTCTTCCCTGCACTCAACTCAATATCTTCCAAAAACCATACTCCCTCCCCCAATTTGGTTTAAACATATTTTATTTGAAGGAAACACATTAAGCCATTGACTTCTCCCTTGTCTCCTTAATAAAACAACAGTTACAATAAATACATACAATTGTTTACATTGAAATAATGCAGGTGCGGTGCCTTACATATATACAGTGTGTGGGGGTTAATTTAGATAATTAACATACATGTTTATGCGACGTGTATTTGTTCTACTCTTATAATCATAGAACACTTGTTCTTCAAAAATAATAAAAAATTAAATAAATAAATAAATAAATAAATAATAAAAATAAATTGTTGATTGGTTAAAGTTAAACGCCCTACATATTCGACTCTTACGTCAAGTTCACAGTAAAACAACGTCCACAACACAATGTGTTAATATGGACTCGCCTTATTGTCAACAGGAATATTGTCGACAGAAATTATAGAATTGATAGACGATAACATTTCTTTGTTATTGAAATTTGTGTGTAAGTGTTTATGTTTTTCCTTTCCTGACAACTTAAGGAACTGGTGCATGTAAATATCCTCTTAGATTTCAGCCAATCAGCCAACTTCTTACCTCTCTAGATTTAAATTGAAATTCTAGGTTTACTGAGAACCGTTGTTCTTAAACTGCAAAAAAAAGCAAAAAATGTGACGACCGTTATGTCGAGCACCAAAGCTCATTTTATATCAGTAACGCGATATGAGAGTAAAGAAGTCCAACTTTCAGTGCTCGAGGTCAAATTGAGCTTTGGAGCCGATAAGGGACAGAATTAAGTGTGTGAATTCGCAGTCACTGAAAAAAATAATATCACTAATCAGACCCTTCTTATTAATAAAAATGTGATCAAACAAATAGGTTCCCAATTTAATTGTGAATCTGAACAATTTGAAGAAAAAAAATTCGGACAAAATAGATTGATGTGTAAGGTGGGTCACGGAGGCATTTACGGACGGTGCATTCACTGACAGCGGTATACATGTATTTCAGCAGCAAGCTCGTAATACAGAACTCTGGCCATTCGACACAGGGGCCAGTTTCTTCCATCAGACGACCTTGCAAGCCAGCCGTTTTGCTATTCATCAAACGGTACACTTTTCAATCGGACGACGTTGCATAATATAACTCTAGTTTTTCGTCACACTGGACAGATATCTCGGAGGTGAATGGCAGCAATAACATTACACGAAAAAGGGGAATTCTAACCTCCGGCTATTTTATGCTCATGCGTGCAAATGAACCAAAGAACTCCGCAGATGTATACACAAAAAAAAATACTCACCAAACAAGCCCGTTTCTCGGGTAAAAATACATTTTTATAATGGCTTGTAGCAAATAATAAAATTTTTGTTCTCTGTAAGTAATTTAAAAATAATGTAGCTCCGATGATGTCATCATATCAATACAAGGCTGGCCTTCAGACATTAAGTAATGAAGACATTGATGACTCAATCATGTAGTAAAAGTTAATCAATGTGAGTTACCTCCCGTGATGGTCATCCGAAATGACCCGCTCCTCACCCGAGTTTATTTACAGAACTGAAATGGCCGCGGGATGTTCCGACGTGGGTTTGGTTGTGTCGTAAAGGTAATGATTCTACGTTTAGGCTGCATTATAGGCTAGCTATTCAGTTCTCGGAGTTAATCTTGCGAAGAAGTAGCATAGTCTATTATCTGGGAACCGGGGCCTTGAAGAGAACAGAAGAAGCCTGATGGAAGGTAGCGAGAGTGCAATTCCTATGGAACAGTATTATTTGGGATTTAATAATATCTTGATTTTATGATGAGTGTGGCGCATTACGGTATGAGCAGTAAGTAGACTATAGTAAATATTTGAAGATGGAGTCCGTGTGTGCTAGGCAATTGGCAAATGACACTACATTGATTGTGCGATGTTGTTGGTGGTGGATAAGTAATAACTCCAAAGTGTTATGCCGTATGTAAGGCACGGTTAAATAAGTTAATAATATTACAAGAGTAATGTGCTTTCTTAGGTGAGTTAACGCTCCTATATTTTGTACAAGCCGAGTGAATATGTGATACCCAAATTAGATAGTACGTAAAAGTTAATCCAAGAAATTTACATTGATTAACATTTATTATCTCACTGCCAGCAACAACAAGTGAATTTAAAGGAGGAACATGTTTAATCGAACTGACAATCATGATTTTAGATTTTTGCTTGTAACGGGTTAGCCAACTGACATAATTTGAATTGTATTAACATATGAAGGGTATGAAAACGAGACACTGATGTCGGCAGTAATGAGAGTAAATTTTTTAATACAAGACGAAGATACAATTTTGTTTATATATAGAAATTGAACTCGCCCCAGAATTTACCCTTTAGGTACGCCGGAATGTAAGGCGACGAATTCAAAAAGAATACGCACGCAGTAGAATGTCGGCTGGCGGTTTATGAGATAGCTTGAACCATTTATTCGAAGGCAACGAACGTTATGGTATCCATGTAGAATCGAGGGATTCAGAAATGTTGTAGCACTAAAGCTCTTAGATTATTTTGAAAATAATAGATAATTAGAGAGTGAACAGGCAGCATGTGGATAGTTTTTTCTAATATTTTGCTGATACTGGAGATAAAAGGGATATGACGGTAATTAGTTAGTAAAGACTTGTCATTGGATTTCCAGACCGGTGTAATTCGGGCTAATTTGGGGGAGATGACAGAAGGTCACCTTAGATCACACATATGTGCAAAATGTTAAGCGAAAGCAGATGTATTTATTTTTCCAGATCATTAATCTGGAATTCATCGGTGTCAGGTGAAAAACGTTTCAAGTGTGATATAACAAGCCAGTTGAAAAACGTTTCAAGTGTGATAGAACAAACCAGGTGAAAAACGTTTCAAGTGTGATATTGCTGGTGGATATTGGAATTTGCGAATCAACTGATGAGGATCCTGAGCCAAAGTAGTCATTAAAACTATTTGCAATAGTTATTTCAACATCATTGATCAATAACGATTCAAGGAGAGAAGATTTCTGCTTTTCCCCTTTAAAAATCGTCTAAGGTTGTTGGGACTTGTTTTGCAAGCAGTTAAGCTTGTTTCTATATGACCTGTATTTCAAGTGGTCTTCCAGATTTCTGCCTCTGACATAAATCCGATAAACTTTATTTTTTGCGTGAACGGAATGAATCAGTGCTGATGTGACCCATGGTTTGCTTGTCATGTTACCATGTGATTTCTCTTCCATAGCAGGAAAAGTTTTATCATAGCCTAGATTTGGTCCACATTTACACTTATTGACATTTGACTGAACAGATGCCGAGATTGTTTTTCGTAAAGTTCGAGGAGTGAAAAGAGTTTCTTGCCACAGAGGACTGAATTGCTTTGAGATAAATGTAGTTTGTCAGCACAATATTAAATACGAAGAAGTGGTCAGCAATTTCAGTCAGAACATGACCGAAAAGGATAGACGGTTCGGAAAGTTTCGTGAAGATATTATTAATGAGAGTGGAAAATTGCTGGGCTATCCTGAATGGCCTCAGGCAGTACGATTTTACCAGTTTGAAGTTAGTAGCCAGGTTGAATAAAATCGTATCTGAGAAGATTGATGTTAAAATCTCCTGTAAGCAAGGCGTTTCTGTTAGATGGGTGAACAGATTTATCTGGGGGCAGTGTTATCAGACCAGTCAAGTATCCGGAATCACCATAGCGCATAAGACATCATCTTCTATAAACGACAGTTTATTAACAATCTTGCATGATTCACATTTTCTCGAACATAAAATATTAGACCACCGCAAATTCTGCTGTGTCTAGGCAATAAAAGGCATTATAACCAGGATTTAGTCCAGGACAGTGAATTTGAAGTGAACAGAGGCTAAAAACATATGATTTGATCGAATGCTCAACAAGGCTCCTGGCATCAGGATGTAACAATTGGTTGAAATCTTTTAAATCCCTAAAAATTTATTGAATGTCGAGTAATCTAGCAGTGAACTGGATATCAGCGAAATAACTATTGTTTTTGTCTGTAACAGACCAATTTCGGCCAATTTTCTGTGCCTGTCTACTCTCATCTGAGGAATTCGTTGCCTAAAAAAAAGACCTAAAACCCGTTTCCTGAATCTTAAAATGTCTTCCGAGAGCTGCTTAGGTGCATTAGATAACGAGAGACTACGGCTAAGTGTCATATTCCATGGCGTCAAGATGAGATCTTCTGTGTTACAATAAGTTTACCAACACTATTTGTACATTAACTAGTAATTTTATTGTCTGTCTATCGTTTCGTCCGTCCGTCTCAAATGTTTGTAAACACGCTGGCTAATTTTAAAAAAATTCCACCGATAAACTTCAAACTTGGATTGTAGCTTTGGCCTGTTAACACGACGAATGGGATTGCATTTCATCAAATTCCTCAAAACAACGCCGTAATTTCAAAATTTTACAAAAAATAGTCGCGTCTGTGTAATGTTAACATGTTAATTTGAGAACAAATTACCAAAATAATGTTTCTTCCCATCACAATGACGAATGAAATGGGTTTGGATTTCACCAAATTCCGTAAAACAACATGACCGTCAGTAGTATAGTCAAGGAAACTCGAGTCACATTATTACATAATAAGGAAGGTTTGTGTGTTACCAAGCACTAATTATTTTGTAATCAATAATACTTATAAAGAAGGATGTGTGCGTTGTCATGTAGAGAGCAGCGGCTGCTTATTTAGTACTAAAGTGATGACACAAAAAAAAGTAGTTAAAGAGGGCGCTGTGGACATCCGGGGCTTTGAGGTTGCTATTACATAATAAGGAAGGGTTGTTAATTATCACGTAATGCGAAACGGATAAGTAACAGCGCACTACTGAATTAGGAAGGGTTGACCTTAGTGCTGTCATGGGGTGGTGTGGGTGACGAGATTTGACATGCAGTGCTATGGGGTCACAACAATGACATCAGGAGTTCTCTCCCTTGGCACCGTAACCAACAGGGCCGTCACAGCATGTCACTCTCGGACGAGGGTCCTCGTCTCTTTCACGACCGCATAGCGGCGGTGGTGGCGTCACGCCGCAGAACGCCGCAGTACGACGTCGTGGCATGAGTGGCGTCGTGGCTCATGTGGCTCACGTCGTGGCTCATGACGCCGCAGTACGCCGTACGACTTCACAGAACGCCACAGAACGACGTTGTGACGCCGCAGAACGACCCCACAGGACGTCGTCGTGACGCCACAGAATGCCGCAGTATGGCGTCGTCGATGGCATATGTGGCGTCGAGGCACATGCGCATGTGCCATGACACCACATGTGCTATCGACGTCGCAGTATGCCGCACGACGCCGCAGAATGCCGTCGTGACGCAGCAGTACGACGGGGCATCGACGCAGTACTGCGGCGTCACGACGATGGCCTCGGAGTATTCATGTGCATGATCCTCTGAACATTTAATATTAGAATTTCCAGTCGAAGGTTTTCATAAGTGTCACGTGTCCGTCTGTTTTACCAAACGGAATTCCCAAGTAACAAAATGAAATAAATCACATCAAAAGAAAAACGTTAAAAAACGTTTAAACAATACTGAAGGATTGCACCACACGCAGGTGGAAATGACACGTTGATCAACAATAATCGGCGTTACCGCCGAAATAGGAGGAACATATTATTAGCCACTTATTGTTATGAAACAGTCTGTATCCGTTGGATGATCAGAGGTCCATATCTACCAGTTCCCCCAATCACAGTTGCACATCGTTGCAGCTCCCCAGACCCTCTTAGGTATCGGAGGTTATCACTTCCTAATATACTCGGAGTTAACCGGTTGTCTGAAAGTACAGAGCATGGTGCCCAACTTATAAATCCAGTCATATTCTACTTAATGGAAACATACATATAAGTGAGAGTATACTGGACATAAAACGAAACCATAGTGAAATTAGCAATACAACTTACGACACAACCCCCATCTGAACCATAACAAGGAAGAACTCCTGCACTGGTCACACCCGAACACACAAACGTGCTTAGCTGCTACTGACTTACAGGTGGTTTGTCCAGAGCCATGCAGTAGTGGCAGGTTAATCGAGTCACCGAATTCGTCCAATGAACAACGTGGTCATCGCATATCAATGCGTTCCACACTAACACTCTGGGTATGGGTGTAATTAAATACGGATAAACCAGAATACCCTATACAATGACAGAGTTTGCATAGTTTCTCTTGGGAGGAGAAATGTTGACAAATTGGTATGTCTGAATTTCGCCGAGCTCAGGTATTCAGAATATGATCGATCAGACTTGCAGGGACATGATCTGGAAATGACAGGATAGAAAGCAATCGTTTTCTCGCGAGAGTTTCTGTAGTGGACGAGACTCCGACAACAATGGTATGCCATGCCAGGCCATCGCGTGTTAATTTCTGCCATGAGTTGGGATGAAATTTGCAACGACAACAATGGTATGCCATGCCAGGCCATCGCGTGTTAATTTCTGCCATGAGTTGGGATGAAATTTGCACGAATCAGCACATCATAATAGAAGTTCAAAACAAGATGGCCCTGGTGTATCTAAGAGTCAATGTCTCGACATACGTAGGATGTACAATCGATTCTATTTTACAATGGATGCAGAGCACAATCTACGGATCGTGGTGCGGCACGTTGGGGTCTAGGGATCAGCGGAAGTTGCCGTCGTGAACTTCGGAAGTTGAGTGGTACTGGAGGACACGAAATGTTTTGGACAAGAGGAAGATACTGATTGAGGGGTAGGCCGGGACGACCAGGGATTAAGGGGTTGAGTGGCAGACACAGAAGAAGAATTTACAGACGTGGAGAAAACTGACCGAGAAATACAAAAAATTAACAGAAATGCTAACATTGCAGGATTTCATAGAAGAAATAAACGAGTCAAAACTTGCCATAGTAGAATTTTAATGTTTATGTCGACAAGGTGTTTGTCCGATTTTATCGCCTATAAGACTTATTTTTTATTTAATTGGACAGAACTCCTATATAATGAACAATACTCAATTAGATGATATTATTGGCAGGTTTTATTGACCAGCTCAATGGCTTTATGTCATCTGGCTTAGCTATGGCAGTTTGTTTTAGGGAGTATCAATTCTGTCTAAACTTAGCACTGGAGGAAGATTCACGAACGATTTTTTGTAACCACCAAGTGCCATCTAACGTTTAAACGCAGACTGCAATTTTGGGATAAACCCGCGACATCACTATCTTACCAGGAAGTCACGAGGCGGGGCTCTACTTTTAGCCACATTAATAAAAAACAAGCTTCCTAAAAAATTGTACATGTGTAATGTTGTTTAGCATAAAACGGAATAATTTTTTATTTAGTATTTAATAAATTTGCTAGTGTCTTTAATTAGTTTGTTTGACTTGGGATGTAGGCCGGCCTACCCTGGTGTTTTTGAAAAAGGAATTGCATTCATCTACAGATGAATGACATCATAACTGGTCCTGATGTATTTATACAGCTGTAAATTGCATGGCGACGACCGCACAATTTTCGACAATTTACCGAAAACCGAGAGGTCTATACGGAATTCATGGAGGTAAGACGGAGACAGCTTTAATCCAATGCACGAACTAGTCAGTCGCCAAACGGTTCACACAAGAGCTTGTGGAAATTCGGTGTGCGGGTGAGCTAGGTAATCTCGAATCATGCCCCTAAATCTCAGAGGAGAAGGAAATCAGACTGTAATTTAAGCTCTCTGGTAGTTCATTCCTATTTTTCATTTTTCGATGATCGTCTCAGCTACAGAGACATTTATCAAATAATGTCCACGCGTCCGGCTCTTTCTATTTTGTATAGGCCTATAGGACCCAAGTTCGAATCCAGGTGGAGAAAAGCTCAATTTTCTTTCTCTTTACATTTAGGCCTAATATATTTCAGGCTAAGCGGGCTTGTGAAAACTTTTCTTTTTATACCATCGTTTTTAGATAGCTTAATCTTGACCTTACAAGGGGACCAATAGTGTTTGATACCTTCTTTTAAATCTGATTATACACTGAAACACGACAAAATAGTTCCTGGACTGATTCGAAAGAGTATCTTAAGCAGTAGGCAACAGGCTACATGTATTGTAAAAAAACAGAGCTGTATGATTTTCCTGATGAATGTGTGTTAACAAGTGTTACCTAGTCCGCAGACGGACCAGGTTCCTGTATTATCCAAGTACAAATAATCTCATTTAATATAACCGCAATTATCATGTGTTTGATGTCGTATAGACTTCGGATTTTTTTTAAACCAAAGCCTATCATAACAATTTACACATAGGCGTAGGGGACGGGGGGGGGGGGG
>JAQQZZ010104386.1:0-16099 GCA_030265115.1 Mopalia vespertina
CCCCCCCCCCCCCCCCCCCCCCCCCCCCCCCCCCCCCCCCCCCCCCCCCCCCCCCCCCCCCCCCCCCCCCGAGAAGAGGACGCGGATAGGGATTGGATTATTTCCAGATGCATTAAAAGGGGATGGGGTTAATGACGAGTTCACGATAAATCTGTAGGTGAACACGTGACTGCCACGCCCGAAGTGTAGTTATCTAGATCTGTTCGATATATTCCGCGTTAAGGGTAATACTGTGTTGTTGTTTGTGACCAGATCATCTTATTATGGTGTTTTGTGAACGAAAATAACATCTGTAATCACCACCTCTTTGGGAAGCTGCCAAGTGCCTTAATTGTTACGAGCCACTTCATCAAATATGCAGGCTGTAGTGTCAGCGCGCAAGTGGATAAGGGGAGCGCGAAGCGAGGTAAAAGCAATTCAAGTAGTCACGCGATTGTCTATTAACATTGATTCCTTTAACATTTTCATAATATCAAGGACTTTGTCATTTGTTTATTATATCACAGCCATGTCTAAAATTTCATGGAATTGATATATTGTTTTATTATCAATAGCTGAGCATGATCAATATACACCGTGTCTTTGACGTCGTACATTAACATTGGTGTCAACCATTGACAGACATGCTTCATGATATTATGGATGTGTATGCACCACGGCTTTGAATCATATTAATCACATGCACGTGATTTCTGTCACGTAGGAATGTCTCTTCGATTGATGTTCCTTTTTCCTCTCTGTCTCCGACATCTATTGTCTATATATTTCATCACGTTCATTATTTGTGACAGAGGTTCACATGTCGCTGTTATATCCTTTTATAGAACTGCACCGGAAACTTAATTCCAATTGCCTCTTTAAGTGTCCTTATTATTGAACAAAATGTGAGCAAGTTTCTGGAAAATTTCCGAAGTTAGTGTTAACAACGACACACAAAGGCAGGCCTACACTGTCAGGTATCTCGGCGTAACCTAGAAATGTATCCTTTACAGTTTTCAAGGGATCTCGGCATAACATAACAATATGTATCCTATACATTTCTTAAGGCATCTTGGCATGGCCTAAAAAAATATCCTATAAAGTGTTGAAGGTATCTTGGCATAGCCTAAAAATGCAGCCTATAAAGCATCATATACGGTATCTCGGCATAACCTAAAAATGTATTCTATACAGTTTTCAAGGTAAATTATAACTGCATTTGTCACTTACTTTGCAGATTGTGCAAGCATAAATGAATAAATTAGCATTTATGAAAACAACTAAAAATTATTTCACCTAATGTTGCAAAATGGAATTTGAGACTAACACCTTTTTGGGGGGATTTTTGGGGACATTTATAAATCCTCCTCTTAAAAGTTGTTTTGATAACCACGGGGACACCCCGCTGGTTCTGTTCCTGTCGAAAGCAAAGCCTTGAAATGTGCTTTTATGCTCTACTAAAGTTCCGTGTTTTTTAAGATCGCAATGAGTGAACAAGATGAGCGAATGATTCCAACGGGCTAAATTTCCGGTTGTCGGGGCTATCCAAACTTTGATCATGATGCTTGTTGTGATGATATTTGGCTCAGCCTCAGAACATGTGGAAGTGTGTATAACCAACATTTTCACCCATGTCAAAGTTACGTTTTAAACCTTGTTGCACAATTTTGTTTCAGAGTTTTCCCCAAGATACTTGCAGCTTAATCCTCTTATTTTCATAAATAATGCGAAAATGGGTCATGGTATTAAAAGTCTGAAATTCGTTTCGCCCAGTTGAGAAATGACGTAACTTTCCAAGATGGCGTCTATAATTGTACAATACCCAATACATAACATCTTATTGTATGTATTAGGCTTTGTGTAAATAGCTTTAGGCTGGACATGTTCATTCTTTTGCAGACATCGTGAATTTAGTCTGTGTGAAAGCTGCGTCGCTATAGTTTGAAATCCCCCTGCATAGAGCAGCGATTTCCGTTACGCGGTAATTGGACACCGATTGATTCTCGTATTAGTATAATTAGCGGCTTTTGTTACGCCCAAACGTCAATAAAGCTATTTCCAAAATCCGATTGATGTGTTCGACTGTTCTGCTGTACATTATACGTCCTCGTCCGGTATTCCGCATTATATAAAGCCGAAAAACCATCCCTGTCGTTTTATCATCCCTGGCGTCAAATCAACAAAAGATAGTTCAAAAATCTTTCTTGCAAGTAAAATACGTACATTTGTCATTTTTCTCTATTCGCTGATGTATCTCATCCAGCTTCATGCATTGGAGAACATTCAAAATTTCGACGTTTTCACCATGTAAGTCACTAATGTCCTCAACGCGTCCAATAAATGTTCCAAAATATGTCGAGTGCCCAATGGCTGTTAATTGAGTGTCAGATGGCTGTTGAGTGTCTAATAGGTGTTTAGTGTCGAATAGCTGTTGAGTGTCTTAAAGCTGTTCAGTGTCTAATAACTGTTGAATGTTCGATAGCTGTAAGGTGTCCAATAGCTGTACAGTGTCATAGATTTTGAGTGTCCAATAACTGTTGTGTGTCCAATAACTGTATAGTCATAGTGTCAAATAGCTGTTGAGTGGCCAATAGCTGTTGATTGTCCAATAGTTGTAAGGTGTCCAATAGCTGTACAGTGTCATAGATTTTGAGTGTCCAATAACTGCTGCAGTGACAAATAACTGTATAGTCATTAGTGTCTAATAGCTGATGAGTGGCCAATAGCTGTTGAGTGTCCAATAGTTGTTGAGTGTCTAATAGCTGTTGAGCGGCCAATAGTTGTTGAGTGTCCAATAGTTGTTGAGTTTCCAATAGCTATTGAGTGTTTAATACCTGTTGAATGTTCCATGCTGTTGAGTCTTCAAAAAAGACTCACCAATAACTGTTGTATATCCAATAGATGTAGTGTTTGATAGCTGCTAGCTGCCGAATAACGGTTAATTCTACACGTTTTTGGGTGGTGTTATATTTCCTTTAATCTGCAAGATATCTGTAACGGACAAAAGTCAATAGAGTGATGATCCGAGGACTACCTCTTCTCGGATTATCCCTCGGTTGTTTCCGGATCATTCTCTCTCCATAATCTATCCCTGTGGTGTTTCCGGATCATTCTCTCTCCATAATCTATGCTTCGGGTGTTAAAGAAACAGAAAATGGACTTCTCCATTCCCTCGCGCACATATAGCACAACTCTTAAACATTAGTAAATGGGGAACATCACCAAAAACAGGAAGGACAGCAAATATATGCGAAAAGACGAAACGACATCGTGGAGGTAATACATGATGCACACTATTTGAAATATAACGATAGGCCTACAGCACAGTATATTCAACCGCAGTTCACCATTCACGCCGCCGTAATCATTATTATGTTCTCGTAATATCGGCATGGGATAGAACAATCTCCAATGAGGGTTACTCTCGCCATCTTTGTAATTCTGTAAAATAAAATTCAACATCAGAAATACTGTGCACAATAAACCTACGATAAAAGTTTTAAATCGCTATGAAGTAACACTAAACTCGGTCAAATTAGTAATATTCCTGCTTTCGTGACATGTTTTATTTATTATAAACTTTTTATTAGAGACTAATGAATCACTTGACTTCAACAAAGGCAAAGGTGAATGCAATAAATCTACACAGTAACAAGGACCTGAATAAGAGAGCTTAAGGCTATAGGCAAATACAGATTTAACTTTTACAGCAAACAAACCAACTGCGCGATACATTTCCGCGGCTGAAAAAACATTATATGCAAGTCAATTAATTGTTGATTAATTGATTTGTGTTTAACGCTGTACTTAAAGGTATTTCACTTATATGACGGCGGTGAACTTCCACAGAGTTAACACCAACATAACTATAATGTGAAGTGTTTATTTATACAAATGCCCTGTAGGAAAATTATTGTTCCTCCATGGCGGACAGCGTTAATATGCTTTATTTTAACGGCCCTTAGCCAGAGAACTTAAACGTTCAAAACACAGCAACTTAAGGTAATTTCGAAAGGTCGTCTAGCTTTAAGACTCTTCCAGAGCTGTGAATTGTTATTTCCACCCCGACTGGTTGCCGCCAGTCTACCGTCGGACATACATACTAACGTCAGTCAACCCTTATGAATTTTTAAGATATAAAACTTTCCATCGATTCAACAAGTCAATCGATGTTTCAATCTTTTTCACATCGGTATATTGAGCTGTCGGCCTACATCGCTTCTACGGCCAACTCGTGACTTCCTGGTAAGACAGTAATGGCGCGGGTTTATCCCAAAGTTCCCAGTCTGCGTTGGAAATCTAGATGGCACTCACAATTTCAATGTGGATGAAAACCGCGTTGTCATAGCAGCGCTTGTTTCCAGGGGAAGTAACTCGGAACGCAAACAATATCGTAGAGGCAAACCCTGTTCTACTTGTTGAAGTGAATATAATCGCACACATTGTGGCTTGCCAGATAATAAATTATCGCTTGCACCCCAGGGCGTACGAGTTTGCAGGACGGTCATAAAAGTCCGTACAACCTGATAAAAACCTCAATAACTATAGCACCAATTTTTCACGTTGCACATCATTAAATAACTGTATATTCACGACGTGAAACACTTAGTCAAGAAAAATATATAAACATAGAATATAGACAAAGGATGGGGAAGCATATTGTGAAATACAACAAACTAAAAGTCAATAGAACTGTTTCTATGAAAAGCACACATGAAATATAGGCCTACATAGAAAGACAATGGAGTTGTATAGACAATTTTTTCTACAGCAAGTAAACATGGTATTCTAGCATAAATAAATCAAGAGAAATAAGGATCTTGAGTTACTTTTCCGCTTTAATAGTGATATAATTTTATAATAATGCATCAAATATTTTTCACTCTTGTGTTTATGTAAACCACTCCATGTTGGAGGAATATATATGCTGTACTGTTACATTTGGTATCTAAACGATGAAAACAATTAAAATAAAAAAAAGTTGAATTTGAGAGGGAAATTATGGTCTCTTCGGTGGTGTTCACCCACCGCTTGAACTCCGTACCAATTTCAGCAATTTAAAGTGCATGGCGATTCAAATAGTCATATTAGATGCGAACACGTATCTTACTGAATTATAAATACAGTCATTAAAGATACGATGTCAAGTCGTACGAATCCTTTAGATGGAAGGCCTGCCTCTGAATATAAAATAATATTGAATCTACATTGCCTCTCACCTCGGTAAAAACATTCGGCCCAGTTTGTTGAATATTCACCGAAGGGCGGTTCCCAACTGGGAGAGACACAGGCATGTCCCGCCAAATCTCGTTCTCAAATCAGGAAGACATTTGAACTCGATCGAAAACAATAAGGGTATACTGCTGAGAAATGATTGATTTTGACGTGAAAATTGACGTCAAGTGTTCAAAGAAGAAAACGAAATGGTTTAACTTGAATCAAGGTAAGGCCATACAATTTCTATAAATTGTAAGATTAAGTAGCGTTCGCTTATTTCTAAAGGTTAGGAAGACTCCCGGAACGTAGCTAACTGCATGTGGGTGTGTTACTGTGAGACTGCTGTCAAAGAGTCATTCACATACAACCAATTTGGTTAAACTAGAGTGTTTCACGATACTAAAGATAAATATCAACTGTGACAAACAATCGACAATTTTACAAGTGACTGCTTCTCATAATTGCTCGGGAAAGTGGGTAAACCTGTATATGTGATACGATTGAATTATAAAATAAGCTCTATTGATACCTCAATCTGATTAAAATCTGATCTCAAAAAGCGCTCCCCGTGTTTTGTTTGTCGCTATTATTGAGATCTAACGCAATCACTCCACCTACAATGACGATTGGTTTCTTAAATTGACCAATCACAGAGTTGCTTCTCAATTCTGGTTAGTAAAAGCCGAAGTTTCCTGACTGCGCATTTTTTACATGACCAACGGATACATGCACGCACAATCAACAAACACCATTCAAATGATAAACTTTGAGTGGAATTGCATTTCCCCCGGTTTACATGCGACTTACAGCATCAACATAGAAGACAGTCGGACAACTTCTGCTTGTTTTGGCTGAATTTGGTTTTTACCATGGCCCCGTTTTATCTGTGTTTTTATTGGATAACCGAAATTGTGACCTTTCATGAAAGCCAGTTAGCTTGACCTAATTGAACAGTACAAGTAGAGCGATTGCGTTAGATCTCAGTATAGCGACAAACAAAACACGGGGAGCGTTTTTGAGATCTGATTTTAATTAGATTGATTGATACCTTGTTTACACAGAAAAAGCCATACGTTGTCCCTACAAAATTGAAATGCGAAAAATGGCTTGGATAAAAGAAGAAAAATTGCTACATTGTGAACTAGGTTTGAGTTGAGCCCCGTAGCAGCATGGGTTAAAACCGAGTATCATATATTATATAGTCCGTTAGCACAACTGAAATATAAACGCATACTATAACGATAAGCGATCTTACGGTTACAGCTGGATCTCGCGGATCACGAGATTTCATAGGCCAAGTGGTAACATGTCTAAACCTGTAAACCAGCGATATAGGATGCTAAACTACACGGGTTTATAAAAATTGCCTTGTCCTGTGGCTCATTGAAGGGAGGGATGGGGGTTAAATTTGACTTTATTAGGCTCAATTTCTGGATAAACTTTCAGCGTAAAAACCATGTTCATCGTAAATAAGATGCTGGTATTTGGCAACCATTTTTCCGATAGGATGTGAAATTTGTAATTTTTGGCGGATGAATCGACGAGCGCTTCCTTCATTTTCAGAGGTGATGGGGAGTGCCTTTCGAATTAGATGGTGGGCATTAAAATGCTTATGGGAACAGTATTTGTTTTTTACCTTTTGGTTTATATTATTGGTAATGGTCACACTTGAACCAGATGATGAGAAAGTGAATGCTTACAACCATATAATTATCTTACGCTTTGGTGAAATTGAGCTATATATTCGTACAAAATAAAATCATTCTTTAATATGGATCTAAATTAAAATATAATCGCCTTTCCACACTCCCTCACTTCCAGAGCTTCCGGGGCCTAGGCGGTCCCAGGCCCTCTCCAGGTGACAGGGAATTGCATGTTTGTAAGCTCAACATTTTCACAGGGTAAATATCCGCAGTTCTTTTATTTGAGGATATTTGCAAGAATCCAAATACAGATGGAAATTGTACTTCTGCAAAATGGGAAAGATAAATTGTACAACGTCGAGCACCTGGACCTCATTTTGTTCTGCGTCAACTAGTTTAGACTTGGTCTAAGAAAACTCGTGATTAGCGAGTCTCGTATATTCGCAATGTGAATTGTATGGACATCAATACGTCTACCATCAAGTGAGAAAGCGTTTTCATAAATGCTCTTTACGTTCTATCTTTTAGGTCGTTTCGCAATGTTGTTATTGTAGGAGTCTCGATCCAAGCTTAAGTATCATGAGAATTATATCTAATAAGCACTTTGTTATATTAAATGAAGCTATGCTAATTATATCGACTTAAATTGTCCTGAGGGATCGTTGTTTGTTTTCATGCATGCATTATCACCTGAAATATATATGGGTTTCTTTTGATGAATCCTATTGAAAATATCCACTTTCATTTAGCAGCAATATGGGATATCGGCTAACAGTGGCACGTACATGCCGGTATGGACACACTGTACGGGTTTCAGAAGCCTCTCACTGACACTAAGCTTTGGTGTTATGTATCTAATTTTAACGGACATGTAGGAAATACGTAAGTGGTGCATAGAGCCGACTTACACAACTCTCTCTTCGATTTTTTCCTGCATCCCGATGAAGCTTGCGCGGAGTACTTTTAGAATCGATTAAGTAGGAAAGATAGCGAGGGGTCACGATGAGACACAATAGTGCTGGAATCACCCTAGAGACATGACCGATGGACGGGGCGATAAGAAATGAGTGCCGTCATACAAACAAACATCTGCCAATATGGGAATTACAAACACAATTATATCTACCGCTCAGTGTCCTGTCAGGAACTGGTTTTCATTCCTCAGTGATGATTCGAAACTGAAGGATACAGACTTGGAATTGGCTAAAACAATGGATTTCCATGCCGTATAAACATTAAAGAGCGTCAATGATATATGTTGGGTGGATGTTGTAAAAGTTACCAAGAGGTTCAGTGAGTTATTTAACATGGGTTCTAGGGCCAATGCTAACATGCTAGGTGTTATTTCTCGTTTAAAGGTGGAAATGCCCACCGGGAGGAGCCGAAGCCGTGTTTTTCGGAGAGCTGGATCTACCCGAGTTAGTTTCATGTCAACAAATTCACAAGCCTCCATCAAAACGGTAAGTCGTTTTCTTTGCACTGCTTCACAATGGTTGAATTCTACATGTCGTAAATAGCCAAACTTTGTGTTTACAGAGTGAACGGCGTAAAGACCGTGAACAGCCGATCTTTCGTATCACAGGTAATCTGTTTACACGACAGTGGTACTTGCCGATGAGTTGGGGATGTCTTTGTAATGCATTTTGTGATGGTCGTGTCTTTTCATTGTTTGTTGTCAGTGACGTCGGCGAGGGTAGTTTCCTTCGCCGATATGGCTGATACGCTGTCATATGAGTAGAATAGCCTTAAATACGACGTAAAACCCCAAAAAGACAAACCAGCTAATATTTTATGATATTTACAGTGAATTGAACATTTTTGGTCCCAATTATTTTAATATCACCTTCCATATTTTCGGCATCTATAGTTATAGCGAGCCATCGAGTTATATAGGGTCTAATGACGTGGGAAGCTTTTTGTGATCTCACTACATTTGACCTATAATCTTTGGCAACAGGTTTTACTTTTACGCCCTAGACACCAATTTACAACACAATATATAAATTCTTCGCATAAATTTCTACAAAATGCGTGTAACTGACAAAGAAGTTACGAATGATATGCTTGCAAATAATGACATTAATCGCTCGATATCCGGAAACTTCGAATGGCCTGGGGGTATCATTGTGACGTAAATTAGGTATGTGTGAGATTGAGTTGGGTTAGTTACCTTCCGTTAGGTCATTCCACGCTTTGTGTTAATGAAGTAAACTACTGCTGTGAAGAAATGAACTAAATTGAAAGAATGAACTATTCTCTGTTTAATACAGAAGTCAGACCTGCTAGTTACAAACCACTCCAAATGGTTTTGCTTGCCTCGTAAATCGGTAAACCAATAAATATACACATATGTTATATACAAGAGTTGTTAGTTTCTAATCCTTTCAGAATTGAAAAAAAACCCTAACACTTTTTAATGCGACAGCAAAATGACTGATTTCAACAAAAAAAGCAACTCTCGTGTTAACATGTTGAGGAATACCTCGGGTTATGTTATACAGTTTAAGCCTAATTGGTTTGCAAGCGACAACGTAAATGACAGCCTTGACGGGATGTAATTAACAGTCATTCGCCAGCTGACCAGGTCTTTGTTCAATGATTTAGAGTACCATGCATCTGTCGGCTACGGAGCTCTATATTCAGCAACACGGAAAATTATGAATATTGTATTTATGTATCAATTCATTGATCGCCTTTTTTCAACAACTATGGGAAATCACATTAGATGGCCATTGTCGATACAATTGCTAACCATTTCCCTTCACCAAAACAATCAGTTCGTTCATGATCGATCGAAGAACATTTCACCTCCCTACTTATGTCACTCCCACGTTTTTGGATCTGGGGGCAACTTCAATATGCCATCCAAACTAACGACATGTCTGACAGTATTCAACTTTAGATACTTGATTACCTCAATGACTCAAATCAAACAACCCATCAAACAAATCGAACAAAAATAATCAATGATCTGTTTATATTGTTTTAACGGCTTTTTCGAAGTAATGCTATTATGAAATGAAAACAATATATCTTGGCTGTGTTTAAAATCCCGACTCACAGATGACAGGCATTGGTATTGAACTCATGTGTCACTCGGCCCAACCATAACTAAGATTACTCATTTTGGCGACTGATGCTTTGCAATTCCTAAATATAATCGATTCTACTTACTACGTCGAGGCATGGTCTCTAAGACACAACCGGGCACATCTTGTTTTGCACTTTTTTTATTTCCTGATCTGTGGCAAACGCCGTCCCAAATATTGGCGGTAATTGATGCGTTATGGCCTGGCATGGCGTACAAGAGTTGTCCTAGTCTCGTCCAGTATAGAAACTCTCGCGAGAATACGATTGCTGCTTTGTTTTTTAATCTTCGGCTGGATCGAGTGACATATGTTGAAATGCTTTCAATAGGCAATTCATAAACATTCCCTGGTTGATTGTTTGTTTGTTTGATTGGGGTTTAACGTCGTACTCAAGGGTATTTCACTTACATGACAACGTGCCAGTCCAATGGGTGAAGGAAACCACCCTTGAAACCACTGGCAACAAACAAAGACAGGAAAGGACAAATACAGGACAATAACAGGATGCAATACAGACACCACAAACAGATCGGCTTCCTGTTCCACATTAGCTCTGAGAGCACCAGGGCAACATGAAGCTCCCTCCAACCACCCGCCATCCCCTGGTTGAAAGTTACAGTGTTATGTTAGGGCGATTCGCAGACTTTCTTGTCTAATTTGATCCTAAGACCTTTGTAGAGAAATATATCATTTTATTGTTACCCATTTATTGTCAAATCACACTGGCACAGGGATGTTGGTTAATAGAAATCGATCAACCATCTAATCTTCTAGATTAACTCCCAGAGAGAAGTTTCCAAATAGATCTAAATGTCGAGTTGCTATGGGTAACCTACAGACATCTGCCAAATATATACATAATAATATAATCTGCCAAAATAATATTACTGATCTGTCTTAATCCTAAAGTTTATGGAAAGACTAATTGTTACGGCTGATCAGTAATTTTGTAGTAGAATCTTAGTCAGTCTGTTATGACGGACAGAAAGGCACAAAAATAAATCGATTAAAAAAAATATCTGTAATTTAAAAAACAAAAATGAACCAAATCATGCTTTCTTGTTTATTTGTCACCAACTTAGCTGAAATTTAATACACAATTAAGCTATGGCCCCCAATAGAGAAAGTAGTTATGATAAACGTGTATCGTTTCCCCAAGTCCACTCTTAGAAACAATGGTTCTTTGAGGGTTCTTTAGAAAACAGGATGGTTCTATATAGAACCATTACGACAAAAACGGCTCTTTGATATAACTATAAAGGGATAAATACTTGGAACAGTTGCTGTGAGGGTTCCATACAGAACCATAAAGGGTTTCACCAGCCATGACTGAAGAACCGTAAAGGGTTCCATTAGAGCCATATTTTTCTAAGAGTTTGTGTATCCAATTTGTGGCTCGTCGCTTATATATACCATGTTATGTTTACTAGTGTGAAACATTCTGAATTGTGACCGGGAGACTGGACTGAATTATAAATTAACAGACCGTATCACACAAAAGATTAACTGGATAATATATGTATCATTCAATGTTTAATGTGGAATCGTTTCAAAGCATATGGTATTATATATCGATATTACATCAGGGGCCGGACTAAAGGTCCGATGGACATAAGACCTCAGGACCTTAAAACATCTACAAAAAACAGAAAAAGAAAGCAAAACTTTAAGTTGTATAATTTCTAAGTTATTTCCGAATGTTAATAATGTTAACGTTAATATTATGTTTTGCTTATTTTGTATAGAATTCTGCAATATAGAGTACATGTGACGCACCAATCTAATTTTATATTTAACAGTGTAATATGATGTATGAAGGTGTTGGTAGACATTTAAGATTGTTGGTTCATTATTAATTTCCATTAACTTTAGTACAACTATCACTAACTTGCTTGCTGGAGGTCATTGCACCGGTGTCTCTTGGTCCCTCACTAATTGCTATATTAGCTCGAAAACGACGCCATAATAGATAGATTCAACGTTTAAATGTCGGTTACATTAATAGAGGATCTCTGATGAGACACAGATATACCAATGTCGAGGAATAAATGAATTACTACCCGAGATTTTAATTATTTTTTTATGTTAGTTCAATTCAAGTCACCGAAGCCTTAGTTAGTTAGTTTTTAATTAGGTTTTTAAATTTTAGTTCAATTTAAGTCACCGAAGCCATAATTAGTTAGTTTTTTAATGTTAGTTAAATTCAATTCACCGAAGCCTTAGTTAGCTCATTTTTAGTTAGTGTTTTATGTTAGTTCTATTCAATTCACCGAAGCCTTATTTAGTTAGTCTTTAGTTAGTGTTTTATGTTAGTTCAATTCAATTCACCGAAGCCTAAGTTTGTTAGTTTTTAGTTAGTGTTTTATGTTAGTTCAATTCAATTCACCGAAGCCTAAGTTTATTAGTTTTTAGTTAGTGTTTTATGTTAGTTCAATTCAATTCAGAGAAGCCTAATAGTTAGTTAGTCTTTAGTTAGTGTTTTATGTTAGTTCAATTCAATTCACCGAAGCCTAAGTAAGTTAGTTTTTAGTTAGTTTTTTATGTTAGTTCAATTCAATTCCCCGATGCCCAAGTTAGTTAGTTTTTAGTTAGGGTTTTATGTAAGTTGAATTCAATTCACCGAAGCCTAAGTTAGTTAGTTTTTAGTTAGTTTTTTATGTTTGTTCAATTCCACTACCGAAGCCTTAGTTAGTTAGTTTTTAGTTAGTGTTTTATGTTAGTTAAATTCAATTCACCGAAGCCTAAGTTAGTTAGTTTTTAGTTAGTGTTTTATGTTAGTTCAATTCAATTCACCGAAGCCTAACTGGTTACTTTTTAGTTAGTTTTTTATGTTAGTTCAATTCAATTCAACGAAGCCCAAGTTAGTTAGTTTTTATTTAGTTTTTTTTATGTTAGTTCAATTCAATTCACCGAAGCTCAAGTTAGTTAGGTTTACTTAGTGTTTTATGTTCGTTCAATTCGATTCACAGAAGCCTAAGTTAGTTAGTTTTTAGTTTGTGTTTTATGTCAGTTCAATTCCACTACCGAAGCCTTAGTTAGTTAGTTTTTAGTTAGTGTTTTATGTTAGTTCAATTCAATTCACCGAAGCCTTAACTAGTTCATTTTTATTTAGTTTTTTTTTATGTTAGTTCAATTCCACTACCGACGCCTTAGTAAGTTAGTTTTTAGTTAGTTTTTTATGTTAGTTCAATTCCCCCACGCCTTAGTTAGTTAGCTTTTAGTTAGTTTTTTTAAATGATAATTTAATTCAATGCACCGAAGCCTTACAAACAAAAGTTGCAGTAAAATGATATTTTTTTCAAGTGTCCATAATTTTCCAAGAAAACAAACTTCAAACGCATAGTTGATCAGTAACTTAATTACCATAAGATATACAGCCTTTGAGTTCAATCCCCTGACATCTTAAAAAAGGTGCGGAAAATTAATTGCAGTATGTAGATACAAAAAGGACGGACGGATAGCGGGGCGGACATACAGACAGGCTGGCAAACAGACGGACAGACAGACGAGGGATAAACCTATAGTCTCCTCTGCTTCTACCATTAGAGGGCTGGAAAATGAATAGTTGTGTAACGGAACATCATCTGAAAAAAAAAAACTCAAACACAAATAAACATATATTGATTCTAAAACATTTTAATCGGGCACCATATTAGCCGTTCAAGTGAACTTAATGTATTTATTTCATATCAGACGCAACACAAAACAACATCAGGACTTCACGAATGTCTGTGTATTGAATTTTATGCATGATTTACGTGCATACAAGTAGGTCTCTTTATAATGAATTATCAGATTCTTACGATGTCTGTCCAAGAAACATGAGAACATACTTTCACACATCATTTCCTTCTTACCGTCGATAGAATCTGCATTAACATCAACGTTTGCTTTTTTACATGGTATTCTGAGTGGTATGTATGTACATCGTCACGAACATCACATCAATCCAATACATATCATATTTCCGTCACGAAACAACTAATGTTTCTCCTTCCGAAGACAAATTACTTTAATCAATTCCATATTTGTTTAGGTCTCTTCGGATTTCTTAACAAAAATACAATTATTTGTTCCAGAATCTTGGCGAATCATTGTAGTTTTTAATTTTTTTGAAACATTTCGATACTTGTATTCACGCTTGTATGAATAACAGTTTACTGATATCAGAGAAGTTTTCTTTTGGAAAACAATTTCAACAAAATGCCTTAGATTAGATTTTGTCTTGAACATTTTATTGTTACATTGTTAAGGTGTTCCGTAACGGTCCTCTTGGCAGTAGATATAATTATAAATTCTGATCGTTCATACTTAAATTTAAGCCTATATGTTTCAATTTTTCAATAACCATATTAGAGCCGTTGGAGATTTAAAGGATTATCGTATTTCACAATACGTCGTGAAACAATTTCTTGTTTTTTATTAATTAAAATTGGAGCTAATTGGCAGCCAGAACCTAATTAGCAGTCATGCAATATGATTCACTCATTAATTCATGTTATTTACGAATATCTAGACCACGTGAAGAAACTGCTGTATTTAATCTATTTATCTGGTTAGTTGCAGGTTTCTTACATTTATAATACCCCCATTCATCTAAAAGCATGTCAATTCGTATTACAAATAGTAAAGAGTTATTTATGTTTTGGAAATTTATACGTCGATAATTTGTAAGGAAGTTAATGGTTTCCTGTTCAAAATGCAACCATTACATTTGTATTTTCAACAAAAATGAAGATTTGTTTACAAAACAAAATTGTGTTATAAGAATAACAGTAGTAAAATGTATCCATTAGGAGATTGCACGGTCATCTGTCAGCTTTAACTGGATGGTTGTCTCTCCGTCCTCTCCCTACAGTCTTGGTGAGAGAATAACAATTTGTGTTACTTAGTGAATCCGAGATAAAATGAAGACCCACTCGGTAGTAAGGTATCAAGCTGGTAGAATCATGTGTACCGAAGTCTCAAACATCACAGTCAGAAAAGGCCATTGGTCAAATAATTTAAGATGACAGTCTACATAAGGTGTAGGATAGAACTCGAACGTGTACACCACAACGCTATATGAGCTTCAGGAATAATTTTGCAAAGGGAAAAGCTTTGATTTCCAATTACAGAATATGCAAATATATATTTTTTTATTTTGGTATTTACTTCAAGTTCCCAGATATCATAATGTAGTTCACATGGTTGTGAGTTTGTGATAAAAGCTATAGCATCAGTTGACAACAAGATGACGAATTTTAAGTACTTATGAGTTTATCGACCACTTCCAGCTGAAATATCTTTATCTTTCAACACTAATATCTCCGTCGTTTCTAAGGTTTTTCTAAAAGGGAAACATATTAGGGAATGGTTCTTTTCTGATGAACACCAACTTCACCCAGAGATCACTATTCTCAGACAGACATGATTACATGGTTTTACACATGGCAAGTTGAAGACATTTACCGTCAATGTCGTATTCAATAACTTTATACAAACGACCACCTATCCATGTACACAATCACATGCTTTGGGGGAAAATCAACAGACACAAGTTACAATTCACGTTGGTGCTTAATACAGATTAATACAGATGAAGTTAAAAAAGAGCAGAGATTAAAAAGTGTGTTTTTATTCACGTTTCCAAAACTTGCCAACGCTTCATTTATAATATTAAGATTTTCAAAATATAATGTCAATCTGTTGTGTATAATCGCTCAAAACGACTTACCCAGGCAGCTCATAATTTGGCTGATAAATCATGATGTTTCTTTCTCAAACATGCAATATTTGTATAATATGCGGGGATTGGTGAATTTCAAATGTCCATTTAAAGGTGGCGAAACTCAGTTGGTGTATTGGTACCTCAACTACCAATTGTGAAATCAAATTTATTACTCATATACCCATGTAATATCAGGATTTTCATCACACATAAATGTGGTATTTCACTGCATCGAAAAGCACGTTTTGTTAAAACGCTCTGAGCTTTGACCCTGTCCGGACTACAGTACTTTTTTGAGTGACATTTGCCCACTTTAGTTTGACAGATTAAATGGACTGCACCAAACGATAATATAGTGAAATTGACCACGTGAATTGATTTGAATAAGTCCGAGAAAATGAGAAGATACCTTTAATACAACAACAAAACAGAATCAAAACTATCATTTTTCATTCTCATTC
>JAQQZZ010104397.1:0-16096 GCA_030265115.1 Mopalia vespertina
GAGCACCCTTCTCAACACATCTGTATTCACACAATGTACACTGGAAAGGTTTCTCACCAGTGTGAGTTAGGATATGTTTAGTTAGAGCACCCTTCTCAACACATCTGTATTCACACAATGTACACTGGAAAGGTTTCTCACCAGTGTGAGTTAGGATATGTCTAGTTAGATCACCCTTCACAGCACATCTGTATTCACACATTGTACACTGGAAAGGTTTCTCACCAGTGTGAGTTAGGATATGATTAGTTAGAGCACCCTTCTGAGCACATCTGTATTCACACATTGTACACTGGAAAGGTTTCTCACCAGTGTGAGTTAGGATATGTCTAGTTAGATTACTCTTCTGAGCACATCTGTATTCACACAGTGTACACTGGAAAGCTTCTTTACACTGGTTTAGGACATTTTTATCATTCTTGTATTGGGTGTTTTTAGAGTATGTAGATTCGTTATGATTTAGATGAGTTTTCATCACTGTACCATTTTCATCTTTCCAGTCCAAAGGTAGAACCACTCTATGATTATATTTCATATGACTCTGTAGATATTTCTCATAAACAAACTGGATACCTGAGCACAGTTCACATGCGAACAAGATTTCTCCTACAACAGAAAGTGAATATAAAATGTTAATAAATATTAATCTTAACTGGCAAATATGTAAGCAACAGCATAAGATTTCTTTTTCTCAGAACATTTATAGTATCTTGCCTGGCAGTGACTATACGTGTATCTCCTCTCTTGATTCTATATAATATATCAGGGAGAGTGGGCGGAGTTGGGGCTTAATTTAAATGAGTTTGGGAAAACTTTTTGCCTTCAATAAACCCGCATGTGAAAACTACACCTACATTTTCCCAATGTAACTAAAATCAGATCTCCAAAATGCTCCCTGTGTTTTGTTTGTCGTTATATTGAGATCTAACGCAATCACTTTACTTATGCTGTTCAATTAGGTCAAGCTTACTGGGGTTCCCAAAAGGTCAGTTTCAGTTGTCCAATAAAAGCACACATAACACAGGGCTAAGGTAAACACCAAATTAAGCAAAAACAAGCCGAAGTTGATTTTCTTCAATGTTGATGTTGAAAGTGACATGTAATAAACAGGGGAAAATGCAACTCCAATCAAAGTTTATTATTTGAATGATGTTTTTTGATTGTGCGCGTACCCATTCATCATGTTAAAATATGCAGTCGGTAAACTGCAGTTTGTCGGCGGAAATCTTTGGCTTTTACCAACCAGATTTGGGAAGCGGCTCTGTGATTGGTCAATTTAAGAAACCAACCGACATTGTAGGTAAGGTGGTTGCACTAGTTCTCAATATAGAAACAAACAAAACATGGATTTCATCCATTTTATAATGCTTTGTATAAAGGAATCAAGTGCAACATTCTGCTTTCAGTCAATTTTTAAAAAAATCCACCTTTTATTTCTATTGCCATTGTTTTCTTGCTATATTTTTGGTCAAATCACCAGGTGTTAATATACAGAGCATGTGTGAAGGAGTCCAACAGACAGCTGTAACATAGTTCATTCGGTTTAGGCCGGTAACGCCTACAGTCAAGAATAAATATAGAAATTCGCGTATACGTTACCGACTTGCATGGAGTTTTGGTTGAAGGATTAACACGGATTAAGCAATATGTATTCCCAATATCCCACTAAGCATTGAATCGAAAAGGTAATGTATACAAATGTTTTTGAGAGGAAAATATTTTAATATATATTAGTACAAAATTTGAATACAAAAGAAAGATAAGATAAAAATTAAATTGAGGTATGGTAAGCAGCCGCATCAGCATATTCAATGACTGTCATATCTCCTTCTAACAGCTGGTGTTTTAGAGTTTCCAACTTTTTGTCAAGATTTCTATATTTTCTTTTCTTAAGTGGTGGTGCTGCTCCCCCTTCCAGCTGCAACATCGTCACCTCATTTGCCGCTTGTTCTAACTTCAGGGCTGTAATAAGTTCAAACACGTTTGGGTGGGGCTTTTTTATCAGTCGGTTGAGCTTAGAATGCCATCCTTCGAGGTGATTTGTCGTTCTAGGCCCTGTGGTCTCAAAATGGTTCCAGATCGATTTGGGGAAGGTTCCTTCTAGCCATGTCTCTGTTACGTAGTCGGCAAATCTTCGTGCTGGAATAGTGTCAGGAGATTCCGCCATAGCTTCTATCCATACATCGTCAACGAGTGATTCTGGTACCAGTGGGAGTGATGCAGCTCTACGTACAAACTTGTAGAGATCTGTGTCAGATTGGTAGACCGAAGCTATTCCCAGTTCTTGGACCTTTCTCCATAAACACTGTGTGTAGTGAAAGAAGCATCCCTTCAGCTTAGTTTGTGGAAAGACTTCTAACACAGCATTATGGACAGCTACCTCAAAATCCATCTGGACAATTGAAGGTTGCAGAACAAGTTCACGAGATGTAGCTGCTTCTTCAAGTAGGCGGAACATCCTATTGTAAGTCTGTTGACGTTTATCTGGTAGAAGGCAGTAGACCATCGGGAACATCTGGTCGCGGACTTTGGTGTGTATGGTATAAATCTGCTTAAACTGCTTCGGCGAAGCGTAGAATGTACCGTCACAATACACAGTATCTGCGTGGCACAAATGTTCCAGATTTGCATAAGTTCCAAAGATCACGATGCGGTCCGAAGTTCCATCATTCGCCAGTACAAAGTTATCGCCTGCGTTGGTCAAGGTCCATGGTTCTTCAAGTAGAAAATCTTCACGGGTTTTAGGGATGGTTGGTATTGTTTTCTGTCGATGCTCATATAATGTAGATTTCACTGAAGAATAAGTGGGCATTTGTCTGGCAATATCGTCGCAAACATCTCCAGCCTCATCGCCTCTCAGTTTAGAAATCTCCTCTTTGTAAATGGCTGGCATCGAGGTTATCTCTTCACGTGCTCGCTTTCGAATGTTATTCATCACTTTTAACACCCCAAGGTTGGCTGAATTGGCAGTATGGCAATGTGGTGATTGATGTGAAATTAAAACATCGTTTTCCGTAGTCAGACGCGAGGAGCATCCCTTGGTACAACAAATCCACCATGACTTGGAATCGCGCTTACGGTTTATTCTATACAAATAACCGTTGCAGGATAACTTGCGTCCACCTCTTGCTGTCGGTATGAATTCGATCTGGGTCATAACTGATGCCATGTCTTGTTCGTTTGATAACTGACAATATTATGTTCAATCTCAAAAACTCGGTCTTTAATATACAAGAATCTTATGAACAGTGTTCATCATTTTGAAAAAATGAGGAAATCACAACTTGGCAGAGGTGTGAAGAATTAACGGCACCCAGCCGTCAATACTATAAAACTCGGTCTTTAATATACAAGAATCTTATGAACAGTGTTCATCATTTTGAAAAAATGAGGAAATCTCAACTTGGCAGAGGTGTGAAGGATTAACGGCACCCAGCCGTCAATACTATAACCATGGGGAGGATTAACGGCACCCAGCGATGTTACTCTAATCCACCTGAGTATACGTCACCGGACTAAATTTTGTTGAAGAGTATGCGTTACCGGACGACACCGAAATCCCTGGCCTGAGGCTAAACGTCATGCAATCTCCAAGTGGTTTGGACCGTGCTATATATCCGTGCTATAAAGATACCACTTAAACTCGATTGTTCACAAAAAATAATAATACAACAATTAAAATAGTTGATGTTGATTTTTAAAGGAGTTACTTTTTTGTAAGATTTTAATCCCCTTCCAAATAGTAAATCTAAACTCTCTTAAAACACTTATCGCTCAAGATTCTTCAGAACCGATCGCCCAGGAAACATTCTAGAGTTTGACAGTTAAAAGCACATTGGTCTACAGAATGGACCGGGAAAATATTGACATTTAAATGCGTTCGTTCATTGACGTTTTGCCAAACATCTATTTACTCCACACGTAATCACGGTACAAGGAGTATCAATCTGTAAGGCAGTTCATTTGACAGCACCAAGACGAGGTACCATACACCATACATTTATCACAAATATTCAAATTCTCCCATCCTTTTTCTTAATGTTCCTCAATGTTTTTCTTGGAACAATCTGACGCTCACAAATACCAAACACCCAGCTCAAATATAAGTTTACAGAGGCCATTTCATAGGACAAACTTGACACTTCATTAGTGTAAAATAAAAGAACAACAGAGAAGAATAAGTTTCCCTCCAAATTAAAACACTGTATTTCATTTTATGTTTTTAAGTCTGACATATCATCTTCTTGACATACTTCTCCAGTCTGCTTAAGGCCTCCTCACATTTATGTGGGTGTATAAATTATGTTTTACATACGTTATTATTTATGATCATCACATCCACACGACATTGTCTCAAAATATACCTCCACTCATTTATTCGAAGTATTTCAAATTCCTAATATTACTTTATGGGATATAATTAGCCCTCTGGAGCTTCCTCTCTCGCCAAAGCATAATCCCAAAATGAAATACAAAATCCGTTTATTTCTTTAAACTTAATGATTATTTATATGTATTTGTATCTTTGGTGAATAAATAATTGAAAAAGCAAGAAATGAAATTGCGAACCCATTGATGCCCGCGTAGTCCGCCTTACAAAGTCTCTACAATGAACCTTTTTCGCGAAATAATTTTATTTTAACGATTCAAACAACAGTTCCAATTTTAAGGATACAATTCGCAGCACGCGATTCAGTTACCAATTTTCCATTTTCGATCTTTTTCCACCGGAAGTACTCCCCTTTTATGCAGCATTATTCAGCTATCGTCCTTGCATGTCTGTTCCAAATCTTAGTTTTGGGCACTTTATCTTTATCATGACATACAAATTGTTTTATTTACATAAGAAAAATATTGACTGCCCCCTTCGAATTGTGAACTGAATTCTAACTTCACCGACGTTATTTTCTATGTGGGGTTTGTCAAAAACTAAAGTGTCTAAAAAAGCATTTAAAGGTGAATTATAAGTTCAGCTGACAGTTGATCAAACAGGTGGTAAATCTTTTTTAATAGATCTTCTACGTATCAATAATTTTTGTGTCTTTTAGAAAGTGAAGATTAACAGTATTTTCGTTATTTTGGGATAACACTTTCTTAGTTTGAAAGTTCTTTAGATCTTCTGCGTAGTCATATTTTCCAGTGTAATACACATGTATCACTGGAACAACACAGCGTAGAGACTGCTCAGGTGTGATAATCCAACAAATCTCCCACAAAAGCTGTTGATAAACTTAACAAAAGGCTCACATTAACTATTTATTGTTAGAATTTCAGCCCAAGCAGACCTTAAAGAGACCTTAAAGAACGGCAGAGTAGAAGTTTGCATAGACTTTGTAAAAAAACAAAGGCAATAAAACTTAATTAAAAAAAGACAATTAAACGACCATAAAAAAACCGTTGGAATAAAATTGTAAATATGTTTTTTATAAAGCAATTGAGGAAGTAGCGTTGTACCTTTTTTATGTTGGTCACTTAATAGTCCTAATATCGAAACCCTTCTTAAACTCAGTATGAACTAGAAACAAGTTTAATTTAGAAGTCGCATTTACCTAGTGTTGTCTCTCAGAGTACCGGAGGGCACAGGGGATGTCAACGGAAACACTATTTTGTGACAGTCCAAAACACCACACATATAGCAAAACCTTGGGATAAGACCAAAACGATTGTGAACGCGTCTAGACTCAGTTCGTCTCGGAGACTAAATTGCTATTAAATCATCTACATAACAGCATAGAGTCTGCGTATATCGACAAACTGTCGCCGAGACAAAGTAGAGTAATCTGCTCTGCTCTGTCAAATTTGGGTCTTGTCTGGTGATAAACTCATCATGATAGCTCATTAAACGCTGCACGGATTTTCTTTGTTTGCATAAGTTATTTATGTTGTTCATTTTGCTATCTTCATCAAAACTAGATTAAAAAAAAATCTCCAATCTCTCACAGACACATATTATTATTGGATGAAAACAAACTTGGTAAAGATTGATTTTGCGATATTTTTCAAAACAGCCATGTAGTTCTATATCATACAAATTATGATGAGGGCTGAGAGCGAGCTTCCCGTTGCCCTGGTGTTATCAGAGGTAAGGGGCAACATGTAGACGATCTGTTTGTGATGTATTTGTGTAACGTCCTGTGATTGTTCTGTAGTTTTCCTTTCTTGTCTTTATTTGTTGACAATGGCGTCGTGGGAGATTTCCTTCACCCATTGGGATGGCACACCGTCATGTGAGTGAAGGAAACTAAAGTACGGCGTTAAACCCCAATAATTCATTCAATCAAACAAATAAATATATACACATTATAATAACAGTTGACATTGTTAAGTAACAGAAATCACACAGCTTAAAACTTTAAACAGAATATTAGTACAAGGATTTCATATTTCACAGAGCACTGTATTTCCTCTTTGCACTTAGGACGATTTGAGTAGTAACATAGCTACTATTCAATGTTATACCTTTTTCAAATTTCACCGTATTCTTTGAATGTGTTTGTTGTGGGCCATCTTATCCAACATAACCCCAATGCGCTGCGTTTTGTAGTTACTTCGCTCAGAAACATGGAAATACCTCTTGTGCCAAGGTAGAAATTTGCTTCATGCAGCAGTTAAGAGTTACAAGGACTTTTTAATTTCTCAACCTCGCCTCGATCCATACAACATTTTGTGAGTGAGTTATAAGATCATAAAGTGTGATATTGTGTAATTCATTATAGTCCATATCACAATTAATTCAAGTACATGTATTTCAACCTGTAGTAAAAGAGTCATTATAACACCCTTCAAATAACGTTACAATGGTATACAATAGGAATAGGCCTTTTGCCAATTGTACACAAACTCACGATATTGCCGTGGGATGTGTTTGTGCCATGTTCGACACTTTTCAAGAAGTTAAGTTTAATCCATTGGAGGTAACAAGACAGTGCACTATACAACTATTCCGCGGCCGCTGGCTTTTATAATTGTCAAGTTAGCAAATACAACTCGATTGCTTTTTGGGCGATTTTATATATTTACGAACCGCGTTATATCGTAAGTTATAACCGGGTTTCCACACGTCCCGACTACGCCGAGCATACGCTGCCCTAGTCTGACGAAGCAGTAAAAGCGTATAAAGGAGTCCTAGATCCTATCTCCGCACAGCCGAGCCACAGTGACTGCTTGATCCCTGCTGCCTGTGTTATTGCAACAGTCCACTGTAATTCCAACATCAGCGATGTGTCCTGGAGATCAGACAGCAGTGGAAAACACTTCGTTTATATAGCGCCAATGGATACACTCGCGGCATCTATGAGCATATATTGCATTCACATACATACATAATTGAGTTTATTGGCGACTCCATTCAATTGAATGATTTGCGCCACGACTTAGCGAGTATGTCTCATAAATATTGGACATAAATGAATTATCTCCCTTCTATAGACAAATAAGGTAATACAGGTTATCAGGTAGAGGACAGAAAGATATACAAACAGACAATAAGGTTATACAGGCTATCAGGTAGAGGACAGAAAGATATACAAACAGACAATAAGGTTATACAGGCTACCAGGTAGAAGACAGAAGAGTATACAAACATGAATAACATAAGTGACTAGGTTGACATACACCAACATATACTACATTCAGATTTAACAGAATCATATGACATGGACCAAACAGACAAACAACAATGTATTGCATTCACGATTTTTACACGGCGCTTGCGCACAAAGTAAACAACAGTAGGCAACCATATGCAAACCTAGGTATTCTTTACGCCAGGCTTACGTAAACGTACGCAACCCTACCCCTCTTATACGCAATCGTACGCGTAGGCACGCCAATTGCATGCGCAGTAGGTACGCGGTGCCTATGCACAGGATACTTAACCATACGACTTCATACGCTAGTTTACGCAGGGACTACGCAGAAGCAAAATTTTTTTCATGAATACGCAGCTTAATTTTGGCGTAGTCGGTACGTCACACTACGCACCTCTACGAAGATCCGGTGTGAAAGGCCCTTTAGCACAGTTTGAGCTTGAAAACGAATACACAATTTTAAGCCTCCGCTTATCGCTCTTGGTCTCATCAAATGGTTTATCTGAATCCTTGGTTCGATTGCCGGACTGATTTCAACCTGCAACATTTTCTGAACAAGAGTCTGTTCAAACTAAGAAAGTGTTATCCTCAACTAACGACAATGCAGCTTACGGGGGAAATGATGTGCTCGCAGCATACATAATTGATTGAAGTGTAGAAACACTAATTCACAAACGTCAATCAAATTTGTTCAAATAATTTATAGATATTAAAGTCTACTGATTATCTTAAAAGTACATCCTTTAATCAAGGATTTCTATAATACAATGAAAACGATTTTATCCAGGCATTTGTCATCTGCTTTGGAGCGGTTTAGTCCGCAATGTTTATATTTTAATAATCAATGTTAGTAGTACAAACTCCATGATACTCACGTTCATAAGGTTATTTTTATTATAATAGTTTTGCCTGAAATATATTGAGAAAGAAGTATTACCCTCTAAAAAAACATTCGGATTCCGTTGTTGGAGCTAACTCGAAAACCCCTACCCCTGAACCAAAGACTAATGACACAAATAAGGAAAGTAGAGAATGAGTAGGGCCTACAGTATCCTTGTATGTAACGCACAAAACAATAAATACATGTCCTTGAAGTAACCCGTAAATTTTCCAAAATAAGACAAGTACAATTGTTAGTTTGTTCAAAATTTTAAATCGATCGCTCCTTAAATTCACGTCGATCTTCATCCTGGGTTGTTTTGTACTTTCCCTTGTTCTGAGAAAAAGCTTATACTTTTTTTGAACGTAATACTTTTCACTCTGTTTTGGAATCGTTGTCTGTGCAAAACATAGCTGTCTAACATGAAAGCCAGACATAAACTCTGTCTTCTGACGTCACAGAATTATAAATACTTCTCGATATATCACAATCGATCGGTAAAAGAAAACCATACCGAATATTCCCATATGAAGTCAGCAACTGCGTCTGGAAGTTAATTCTTATATCGGAACAATCCATGCAGTTATCTGTGATGAATTTACCCCAGGCAAAACACGTTAACAGCAGAACATGCCGAAGGGTATGGCAAGCCGTTTTATCACTTCTACCTTAATTCTACATATATCGAATTAGTTCTGCGTTTATTTTACTTATGTACAATTCATTTTTACAAATATGTTAAACTAAAAGTTTATTTTACATATGTAGAATTATTTTCAACATATGTAAAATTCTTTGCAACATATGTGAAATTCTTTTTCACATAAGTAAAATAAAACACAAAAACATAACTATTTCACATATGTGAAAAAGAATTTTACTTTTGTAAAATAAACTTTTACAAAAGAGTTCCACCTATCAAAACTACTGAGAAACCATTTCTCCCTACAACAAGAGACCGTATACAACCTTCGTTTTTGCTCCTCCTACTTTCAAGACGAATGCAAAGACGATAGGCGTATATTCCACTGACATGCTAAGCTCTACACGTTTAGCCTTAGCAGGGCACACTCCCAAGTCTAGACAGTTGATCAGGAAATGGTCCCCTGAAGCGATATTACAACAACAACAAAGCAAAGCACAGACTGCCAAAAGTCGAATAGCGACTTACACTCGCGTATATTTACAGTCTAACAACGGCTTAAACACAAAACCATACTTTTTATTCTGAAAAAAAAAATGCCAAAAAAGTGACGGGTTTATTTTAGTATTTTTATTGTAGTCTACATCAGTTTATTTTCCCGATAAATCAGACGCAGTAGTGCTCACTATGGAATCGGTCGCTACTGTAGGCCTATTAAAGAAATGTAGTTTCCCTAATTTATTCTTCGCCAGAAAATAACAAATGGTTTGCGAAACACAGAGGATGTATGTGCTTCTGATCAGATTGTAGTTTTGGAGCAAATTTATTGCCGCCAAATCGAAGCTGTTAGGGAGAAGTCAGTATTTGTTGGCTTAGATGCTTTTATTTCACATATGTACACACGAGATCCACTGGCCTTTTTATTTCACATAAGTGAAAAAGATTTCCATATATGTTGAATTAAGGTTTATTTTACATGTGTCGAATATTTTCACATATGTTGAATTGTTTTTCACATAAGTGAAATTCTTTTCAACATATATATAAGTGAAATTCTTTTCAACATATGTAAAATAAATTATTTATTTTACATATATGAAAAAAAAGTCATTTATTTTACATATGTGAAAAAGAATTTCACATATATGGAAAAGAATTTTACATATGTGAATAATAATTCAATATATGTAGAATAAAGATAGAAGTGATAAAACGGCTTGCCATAGAAGGACGGTCAAAATTTAGTTAATTTCATGAGAAAGTTTTCCTTATGATATTTGTTAGAACTGATGTCGTGTGATACACTCTTATATATTACTCTCTCATAGCAATAACTTTTTTTAACGAAATGCAGGTTGGAAAAATGAATAAATAACTAAAATTAACTGATTTGTATGGTAAATTGACAGGACACAATATTTTTGGCTCCTTGTCGAATAGATCAGGCATAATTGACAGTTCGCAATTCGTTCAACGTATAATTCAAGTCGACGCCAATATGAAGAAAGTAAAACTGTTTGATAAATCAAACTGACAGGTCTCAGCAGAAAATGTAGACGGCAGTTTAGACAAAATTTTGACAAAATACCTCATTACTTTATTTGACATGTATGCGATATAATTCATTGTTATCATTTTTCATTTCCGTTCATCAGGATTGAACATTTTAGAATTCTTCGGTAAAATTTGGTTCCATCCTTTTTTAGACTATTTCTATTTCCAAGCTAAGTTTTGTACATTTAATTTGCATCCGCGCACGTTTTCTGTAAAATCTCTAAATGACCTTTTCCAGCCTTACTTGTCTTAATGTGTAAATATTGGTACTACATGGAATGAGTTTTATTTATAGACAAATGTCATGAGGTTACAGACAAAGTAGCGAGACGTATTCGGTTGACACGATAATTTTGTTCGTGGTTGATACGGAGAGTGCAGCCGGTGCGTAAAGTCGTCTCCATAAACAGGGGTTTATAGACGTCTAAACATTAGGCCTAATAACTTTTTAGTGTCATATTGCAATTTTTTCAATTTTTAATGTCCAACTATTTATTTTTATCATAATTAAAGATTAGAAATGGAGTCTGAATTGTGGTTCTGAAAAATGATGCGTTAAAATGATATCTCAGATTGAGGTCGTTCTCTACCCATTTATGGTAGTTAAACTGGACTTCTATGAACTCCTGATAAAACCATGCGCCAAGAATTGGTAATTTCTCAAACGAACCGAAAAACAAAATACTAGTAGTCACAAATAGTAACCAGATTCGTTGAGATGATATCAGTAAGTTTTGCTAGTGCTAAACTCCGCCTAATTTGTCTTAACATTCATTATAATGTTATGTTGGATGGTTACTGCTCCGTAGGTAACCCCACACAAACATACACGTCATTAACCCAATCTTGTGAAGTCAACGGTAAATTAAATCCCCAGATAATCGAAAGTGTGTCTAAATTTATTTCGTCTATACTCAGCGTATTGGCGCCGATTTGCCTTCGTGTTTAATAACTGACAGTTGTGATATAATTCCGGCGTCTGGCTTTAGTCCCTGGTTTTTACGGAACAATATATTACACTGAATAGAACTTTGAAGGTGAAATCGTTTGTGCTTTCAGACAGACAATCACATCTGGCAAGCAGAAATAATATATCCAGGAATCGCTCACAGTGGATGTATAAGAAGCTTCATAGTTGCCTTTCTAGTTGTGATTTATTAGGAGTAAATACCTCTTCTTACATCGGCCATAAATCTACGAATGAATATGTTTGTTCAATTACGGCGTTTAGTCAGAGCCAAATCACATTGTCGAATCGGGTAAACAATAGTGTTATAGCGCATTTCACCATTAGAAAAATAATTGAGAAATTACGACCCTTTTACTATTCTAGCTCATTTGATCAAATCTATTTAGATAAACACAAATGTGTACTTTACAGGACTAGTTATTTAGTAGCGCTGAAATGTAATGATAGGGTTTTCATTTTGGAATATAATAATATATAAGAGCTACTACCAATCTATGAATGCTGTAAATAAACATGTATGCAAGCTTAAGTTAAAAATGAATTGAGTTAAATTTAATATATACTTAAACAGTAAAACATGTGCCATGTTGCGTGGTGAAGTAGGTCAATTAGGCTAAATATAGATTCAAAAATATTAAAAACATTTTAAAGAGATACGTTGTTTTATTTTCAAACATGACGCATTTCTGTTATGAGATGGTGGTAGAGTAGAACTTGTTGTTTATATATTTTACTTGTAAGAGACTACGTCTTCATTTGGATATTTAAAGACTTGAAAATAAACATACTCTGTCTTGCATAATGGATAATAATAAACAATATAATTTTTGTATTTTTGTGGACATCACAATACAGATTTTATAATTGGATAATGTTGACACGTCTAGACTTGAAGTGGCTAGTGTTGCTCCGTCTAGACTTGAATTGGCTAGTGTTGACCCGTCTAGACTTGAATTGGCTAGTGTTGACCCGTTTAGACTTGAATTGGCTAGTGTTGACCCGTCTAGACTTGAATTGGCTAGTGTTGATCCGTCTAAACTTGCATTGGCTAGTGTTGACCCGTCTAGACTTGAATTGGCTAGTATTGACCCGTCTAGACTTGAATAGGCTAGTGTTGACCCGTCTAGACATGAATTGGCTAGTGTTGACCCGTTTAGACTTGAATTGGCTAGTGTTTACACGTGTAGATTTGAATTGGCTAGTGTTGATCCGTCTAGACTTGAATTGGCTAGTGTTGACCCGTCTAGACTTGAATTGGCTAGTGTTGATCCGTCTAGACTTAAATTGGCTAGTGTTGATCCTTCTAGAATTGAATTGGCTAGTGTTGACTCGTCTAGACTTAAATTTGCTATTGTTGACCCGTCTAGACTTGAATTGGCTAGTGTTGACCCGTCTAGACTAGAATTGGCTAGTGTTGACCCGTCTAGACTAGAATTGGTTAGTGTTGACCAGTCTAGACTTGCATTGGCTAGTGTTGACCCGTCTAGACTTGAATTGGCTAGTGTTGACCCGTCTAGACTTGAATTGGCTAGAGTTGACCCGTCTTGACTTGAATTGGCTATTGTTGTCCCGTCTAGACTTGAATTGGCTAGTGTTGATCCGTCTAGACTTGAATTGGCTAGTGTTGACACGCCTGGAATTGAATTGGCTAGCGTTGACCCGTCTAGACTTGAATTGGCTAGTGTTGACCCGTCATGACTTGAATTGGCTAGAGTTGACCCGTCTAGACTTGAATTGGCTAGTGTTGACCCGTCTAGACTTGAATTGGCTAGTGTTGATCCGTCTAGACTTGAATTGGCTAATGTTAACACGTCTAGACTTGAATTGGCTAGTGTTGACCCGTCTAGACTTGAATTGACTAGTGTTGACCCGTCATGACTTGAATTGGCTAGTGTTGACCCGTCTAGACTTGAATTGGCTAGTGTTGACCCGTCATGACTTGAATTGGCTAGTGTTGACCCGTCTAGACTTGAATTGGCTAGTGTTGATCCGTCTAGACTTGAATTTGCTAGTGTTGACTCGTCTAGAATTGAACCATTTACAACACCACTTCAATAACCCCGGGTTTACACGGCATGGCATTGTAACCGCTCAACTGAACCATATCCCGAATACCTCATATGGGCAAGGCACGTCCATTATGCGAATCCTTTTAACGCTATAAAGTTCACGTTCATTGAGCACATCAAACTTCCAAGGTAACGGGCGAAATATCGAAATAAACAGATAATAAAGTTAAATATATTGTTTTTAATTTCTGATCTTTGTTTTTACTGAAAAGTAAAGTGAACAGGAATATTGAAAAACGGTGTCCAGGAAAGAATTACTCTAAGGTCATGGGACGTTTAACATTCGATCTGTGCAGAAATCAATATGAAACGAATCAGGCGATTGGTTGACATGGGGGAATGATCATAGGGCAATAATTCATTCCACAGTCTTGATTCTTTCTAGTTCTAGCTTCAACAGAAAGTAAACAAAGATACTAATTCTCCCTTCCAATAAAATATCTGCACCAAAAAGCAACACAAAATACGGCTTTGAAAGCTCGGTATTCAAAACACAGCGACATAATTAGAACGCTGTAACCGGAAGTCAAGTAGACGAGAACGAGACTTACGTGGCCTATTAATCACATCCTATAACCGGAAGATGGTATGTGCCATTCCGTTGACGATGGCCTTAACAAACATTCATGCTGATAATAAGGCATACAATATCTGAGATTGGATAATTAGCTGAAACTCTTGGTCTATGTCAGAGAACCACATTGGAGTTAAGTACGTATACTCTTGAGGTACCCACAATCTTTATTGTGTGTTTATCGATCAAAACAAGTGAATGTCGGATAATTTCAGCCAGAAAATGGAGTGGGAGTAATCGTCTAGTGGTGCTGTTTTTTTTTTTTAAATTTTAAATAATAGTTTTGCAAACAGACTGAAATATTTAGCAATTTTACTGTTGCATAAACACTTGCTTGAAACGGGTAAAGCCTGTTGTTTGTGTATTTCTATTGAAATCAGTTTTATATTTCTATTGAAATCAGTGTTTATGTACTTTTATGAAAATGTACAAAAGCTCGATCACGGTTTATGTAAACACCCATAATGTCGTGATACTCGTGTCTTGTTGATATACAATTGAATATAAAAACATGCATGTTTCAGATTAAGTTTTAAGGTAGAACAGTTACCTTGAAAGTAACTTATGGCTTCATCCATACAAAGAAGTTAGAACAGTTATAGTAAAGAATACCCAGGCTGATTGATGGCAGTTATTACCGAGAAACATATTTTTAATCTCCGTATTGTTTCTGTTGCTATCTCTGTTATAATTGGAGCCTTGGGTGACTATTGATCGACGCCAAATTAAAACAAACACCAGGGGACAAGTCAGAGAATGGTTTGTTTCTTACAGCTAACTAAACATGATTTGTTCTGCTCTTGTTCAAATAAAAATGCAAAGTAAACAATATTTGTGTTCTTTGTCTGAGTATTTTCTTATAATTTAATCCAGTATTTAACATCATTATTTATCCAAGGGTAGGTGCTCGTTGCCTTCTGTTATGTTCATGTCACGTTGACCAAACAGTCAGGTCGTTTGTCGATTGATTACTGTGGAAGCCTGTCAACAGGTATAGACTGTTGTATTGAACTATTGTCATGTATTTATGCTGACCTTCAGCTAGACACCAACAGCAATCAAATTAGCTCAGCATACATCTAAGAATCGCATTGATTCGATATCATTTTTTTAAAGCTTCAATGTTTCTTTGGACCAATTTTCCATTATAAAATTATTTTTATCGCATGAAGTGAGACTTTCGAGTAAATTACGTTCGCCTGTTCATGGGAACCTTTCGACTGGAAATGTAGACTGAAATAAGCCGTTTCTTAAGAACAGCGGTCCCGTTTATCCGCTTGTGTTTGGATGTAGTTAGGAAATTTTAGAAACCCAATGACTGATAACTTTAAGAATGTACAGTAATTGTCCATTTAAAGCCTGAAATATTATCGTTTCCCTTGCCGTGAACAAAATGTAGCCTGATATCTGCGGGATTAACATTAATATTCGAAATGTCTTCAGCTTTCCCTGCATGATGACATTTGGTATCGCTCTTAGTGGACCATCCTTGTTTGGTGCTCTTTGATTTGATTTTATACTTTTATTCCTTATATAAATTTATATTTCGTACAACTACTTGTAAACAATTGGTTGGCGGGAATACATTCACAAGAAGACGTGGTTATTCAAAATAATTATGTTGATATACTGTGGTTAAAAGTTAGGGTTTTGGTTCATATTGTAATAGGATATATTATTTCACATACATATATATATATATACCGGTGGAGGCAAGCAAATTTTTCTCTCTTCAATTATTCAAAATATATATATATATATATACGGCCAAAGGTCCCGGGTTCGAATCCCGGTGGAGGCAAGCAAATTTTTCTCTC
>JAQQZZ010104418.1:0-16096 GCA_030265115.1 Mopalia vespertina
ACCCAAAGGTCCCGGGTTCGAATCCCGGTGGAGGCAAGCACATTTTTCTCTCTTCATTTATTCAATATATATATATAATATATTTTGGCTTTATTAAAACATGTTCCAAAATGAAGACTAACGCCGAAGAAAACAAAAACTATTGTTTGAAATTTTTTGTTATTAACACAAAACGTTAAAACATGATTTAAAAACAAAACACAATAAATCAAATAAGGCAGGAAAAACTCCTGCTTGTTTTATCCGGTTATAAGTTATATAATACATACAAGTAAGCGACAAGTTTGTCCCGTCAAATGCATATGAGAAATCAATCATAGCCTGATACATAACTAAAGTGTGCACCAGTAACAGAAGACAGAAGAAAACATATCAAGAGTAATAGTGTTGAAGATAAAATTACCAGTCGTATTCCTGTGTTATTATAGGTTAATGAAATTTTCAATAAAGTGATATTTAAAGTAGGATTTAATAAGAGAATTAGACTTTATATTACGTTAAATTAAAGACAGTTTAATCCATTCCTTGTACCAGTTGTCTTAATAGAGTGTAAGCACATGCAGTGTTCCCTGAAAATTTGGAAAAAGTCAAGTAGTATTATACCCATGAATGCTTATTTGTTTTATGAAATAGTTGAAGAAATTTTTTGGAATAATTTCTGGGTTATAACATTATTTATGAACAAAAAATAGTGTATCATACAGGCCCACTGAGATGATTGTGGGGGGGGACATGAGTTAAGGGGGCCCACAAGCCAAATGAGGAAAAATAACGAGGGTGCACCCCAAGGAAGGCAAACAAAATAAAATGTGTGCTTTCGTGAATATGTGAATGACAATTCGTGTGGTGGATTTAAAATCTCAAACAGAAGTAGCCCCTGGTTTCAGGAAAGGGCCCACAATTGCTTTAAAAGGGCCTTTGATGATACATTGGAGGAAGGGGAGGGGAGGTTTCATTTTGCCCTGGGGCCGAAAAGTTATCTTGACGGCCCTGGTCAGGTATGTATTATATTGGAGTAAACAGTGGCTGTGAATTTGTTCTGTGCGACGAGAGAGCTAGTAATAATTGGTAAAGCTATTTTATTGATAATTCTAAGAGGTTTGAGATGGGAAGGATCGGTATTACCCACAGAAGAATGTTTCCATAGTTACTATATTTTTATTGGAGAGAGAGAAAATGTTGCTTGCCTCCACCTGGATTTGAACTCGGGTCTCTGAGAGATAGAGACGAGAGTAGTATTATACTTAAAACATTTTGGTGCCCACGTATATATGTATTAGAATTCTGCCGTGAGCCTCTGTGGCTCAGTCGGTAGATTGTTGGGCCTGTAACCCAACGGTTACCGATTCTAAATAACATAAAATAAAGAGGGAGCCTCTGTATGTGGTGATAATTATATATATTTATATGTAATTCATAAAACGCCACCAGCTTAAAATTAATAAAGATAATGAAAGAAACAAAAATAAATGACCATATATAACAGAGCTCCGATAAATAAATTGTACCAAAAGTTTAAAGATACGCCTATCATTTTACGATTTAGAAAATATATTTCGATAAATATGTATTCAAAAAATGAAGAATAATAAACCCTTAAATCAAATGTTGTTTTTAAAACTAAAACAAAACATATAGGTCTCTTTGTGGTGCCCCACAAATGCTATTACCACCGTGTCACGTGAACCTGCGTCTGTAAGATAAATGTACGAGTGTTTATCATTATGTTTAATAACCGCAGGCTTTGCATGGATTTTGGGGAGGGGGGTCAGGACAAAGTGTTAAGTAAAAATATAATCTATTTTGAGGAGAAATACCGTAATTTGGGAACAGTCGGAAGCGCTCAAGATTTTTTATCTACGGCCAGAAATGTACGGGCCTTGTAACTCACTCGCTTGTATTAGGGAGACATGTTTGCTGTTGTTATACTAATGGTCTTGTCGGAAGAGAACCATCAAAGAACTAATGCCAAATGATTTCAAATTGAATAGAGAACAAATAATAAAGTACACGTAGTAGCGATTCAATCCGAAAAGGCTACTCGAGTGAGACATACAACAACAACAAAAATATTGTTTATTAGTACCATTATTTCCACGATTAAGACAAACTGTCAACTACGCTTTCAGATTATTGCGATACAAAACCTTTTTTTTTCTCAAAAAAGTCTTAACTTTATTTTGGTTCCTGTGCTGCTCATACTAGTGGATACTGGAAAAGAATCGACCAATCTCTGGAGATGTTGGTAAAGATGATCTCTTTAAAAATAAAACACAAGCCTGATCGAATTAAACGTACTATAAATATTTAACAAAAAAGCTCAAAGTCGCTTACTATTTACTATTTTATCAAATTTTATCAACTTTGCTCATTAAATTACCACTGCGTGGCAGCAACTAACCGTAGATGTAAAGGAATATGTAACATTTTTCGGGTTCAGGTCAACAATCAAAAGTTGGTGTTTTGGGGGTGTGAAATGTGCGCATTAATTTATTACAACTTGTGATACAATAAGCATATGTGTGACGGTGATAAGCCTTTGTCCGGATCCTTGTTTGACCTTTGTCCTCATAACTCCCTTGAATGTAACTGGTTTTTGCATACATATCTTTTGATTCAATTAACAGAGAAACAAAATATATATTTATATGTTGTTGTTTTTTTTCTAAATATGTAATGGTGTAATTTATTAATATAAAGCATATACTAAATTGAATCAAATGTTGTGGCGTAAATCAGTACTACATAGCAACGGTGCACGCCAATAATATTAAACAACAACAACAATTGGTTGCTGCAGTAACGTCAATAGAAGTATAGCCTACTATAGTAACACGGATGCTCAGATTTATTGCGTTGATGTTAAATAAACATATGGTTTTATGGTAAAATGTTAAATCTTGTGTTTAACCTTGTTCGAACAGAAACCAAATGACACAAAATTTAAGTCCGCTTTACAATTAAAGGAATTGTTTTACCGTCCCTATTCCGTTAGTGTCAAGACAAACAGACGTTTCTATAACCTGCTAGATACAGCTTGTCGTTTTGAAAACACATATTTTAAGTTAATATTCGTTGAATCTTTTACTCGAGCATTTACGACAGCGATATTCATTAGATTTTGTCCTCGAGTATTTACGGCAACGGATATGGATTGAACCACCCCAGGCAACAGACGCATGATAGATTACAATCGAGGTTACCGTGTGTGGGACATACTATCGAAACTGTTTTTAATAACATCTAGTCTCTTATCTCTTCTTTAAACAAGGCTAAATCAAATAAAATTTTATTTAATCCGTTTTAAGAAACGTTTATACTTTAAGTTTCATATTAGCCCACGTAGTTTTGGGTAGATTGAAGACTTTATTTATTTCACATTTTCTCCGTGAATTGATTTTTCTGGTAGACAGCCTCCAACTCAATTTGATTCGACAGCCTTCATTTCACAAGACCGTGTTTGTCTCCTTCACCATGTCGGAAGGTCTCAATCTCCCGGGGGACTTTAAGGGGTTTTCTCATAACGCATAACACCTTTCAATCAATCTGTAAGAACACATAATCGGATTTGATTTTATGTGTTTAAGATCAACAAATCATTGTCGATATTACGAGAGTCGTGTTTTTATTGGAATTAAGCTATTTTTACATTTCTAAATGATGAAAGTGTGACCAACTATACTGCAGCTATTGCGGTCTGTGACAAAGGTTGGAAGTTTCTACCAAATTAACTAAGGTAAAACCAATTTGACGAAAATTTGAGTTTTATATTCACCGAACCAAAATGTCAACTATTAGAAAATGTCCAATAACAGCAATTGTCAGAATGGTTGTAGAAATGCTATTCAAATAAATTTGCTAAATTTTTAAAATTGCCCATTAACCAAGTGACGAGTTTTCAAATCTATTTGTCATAGAAATTTTAAAATTGTTATAAAAGTTGATGGTTCTGAACGTATAGTTTCACACCCGAAGCTTCTATCCGTTGTTTATTTGTTAGATTTCGTAATAATTTTGTTGAGATATCTTCTAATTTTAATTATCGGCAATATTTAAATTTGTGGCTATACAGTTATAATTTAAGCACTGTTTTGACAGTATATTTTCCTCCATATATGTGACGAATCTCTGCCCTGACGACTTGTTTGTCGTCTAGCAGTGCTTCTGTTTGCACAGTTTTGTCTTTTGTGAGTTAAAGTAAAGGTTTGTAAGTTCATTTAACTGCATTGATGTCTCCTGTATATTTTATGACTGCAAATCAAGAAAACTAGGCACGCCTTTACTGATATATTTATGGCTACATGCTTGATTATGTTGACTCTTGTCTTGCCTATATTTATCTGGGATTATGCATATTTGTGACACTGCAATTTTGTTATCATTCTATACAGTCTTTTTTTACTATAACGCCCTCTGTAGCTAAGGTCAGAGTGTTTCGATCAGAATTGTCTTGTCTTTATTCAACACTGGAGAAACATTTATTTTCCAATACCGCAAATACTTCTCATTTTATGCTTGTGATAACGTAGGTACTTATTATTGGCAAACACCAGTGCGCATCAATTATTAATTCCCGTATATACACAAGGCATTGGTTATATTGTATATTGTGTCCTGTACCAAGCGGCTTGTTAGAACAGCCTTGCAATTCTTTAACATGACATTTGTCAAGGAGGGCGAAGGCTACATATTTATATAGAACGACTTAAGCTATTCTTAAAACGTCTACGCGGCCATAAGGGATATTCCAGTAGACACGTCTAACTTAGTGGAGACCATAAACCCTATATGCGATATTTTGTATGACTGGTTTGAGTCGAGGAGAAAAACTAATTTTAAAAAGAATCATTGAAGTAGGCCTATGTACAAAGCCACGGGTCTGTGTATACGTTGATCGATATATAAGATAAGAGATTGCGCTAACATCCGAAAATAATAACAACAACATCAATAGAGATATATATTTTTCTTAGACAGACAAAACATTATCTATCGGACTGCCCAGTTTAAAAAAACAATGATATAAGACATTTTTACGTCGAAGTTTACGCCACATCCCTAAATGTAAAATTATATATAAGAACGTACATTGTGCTGGAGGCAAAGTCCATGCATATACATGAATACAGGTTTATTCTGTAAGCTCTGTATACCGCAGCATATTAAGTTATAGACTGATTTCCTGGGGCAGTTCGTATTATAAACAATCACTTTATACAAATGATTTTCTTATACCAGCTTTCGTAGAACTTATTTACTTTTATGTTGTATATCGGTATCCTAATCAACCACAGTGAAGTGCATATTTACTTCAACATTGAAGTAATCAGCGAATAACAGCTACTCATATTAAAGCATTATTATCACTAGTAGAGTTATGTAGCGAGTCCAAAAAAAAAGATACACTGCTTTTTAATAGTATTTTTTAAATAGACCAAAAATATTGGCGAATTCTCTTTATTATAGATTTTGTATTAATGGTTTTATAAAATATAATTCATTAAAATATCGCAGATTTCGGTTGCACGTTTAAGTTCATTGGACAAGGAATGTAGCACATATACGCTTCTGGGTCTTCTTTCACAAAATGTCGTACGACAATAAACTATCGTAAGGCATTTTTTAGCCTATAGTTCAACATGAAGAAATTTTATTGAACGATATTTTTTAGTCGTACGACATTTTGTGAAAGTGCCCCCTGATCTACATCTTTGTCGTCTTACACTCTTGCATATATATTTTGTTTTCAATTCCCCCTTTCAGCCCGAATGAATAACTCGTGGGGAACCGACTTTGGCATGGGGTCAGGCGGTGTATAGGATTCGTGCTCAGCTGAAGAAAGAAACCCATCTAAACTTGGGTTTTAATATCTAGAGAAGGCCAATACATAGATAAAAACGATATATATTACAAAAACAGTATCATATTTTGCAAAAGAGTCAATTGACCAGAGGATTGCGAAATGCAATGGCCTCGTCTTGTCGGATTAATTTTACAGAGAGGCGTTTGAGTACTTCCGGTTATCAAAAATTGGAATGTCACCTGGTACTGTAAAAAATCTGCATTCGATCTTCCGAGTGTTCTACCTCCCATCATGTATACGTTATATAAGCGATTGGCCGCTTTAGTCCGTTAAGCCCACATACGGGATATTCGCACACTTCTAGGGGTTTTCTAGATTGGAGGTTTATACCGTACTTCTAGTCTTTCACACACATGGTTCACTGGTTTATAATAAACAGTTATATAGTTGGGATAAACCAGTGAAGCCTTTTAATTTTGCTCCTGTTAAATGTTCAACGTAGCTTACCGTAGCTATTGCTTTCTCTATAAATGTTTAAATTTGAGGAATTGAAATAAATAAATTAAAAGTATATATAAACGTGTCAGCTCAGTGGGCGAAAGGCATCAACCTGCAGGTAACAAACTATGACAAGGTAAAAAAAAATACCCACGCAACGCAAGAACAGTCAGCACAGAGACGAAGAAGGGTTTATACAAATTTACAGTGCCTGGGGGGTTACCCCTCGGCTCAGATAACAACACAAGTCGGAAGGCCGGGAATCTTCAAGCATCCGGACAAACTTGTAGTTAAACACCGATTCTTGTAAAAGTCCAAATGTTACTTTATACCAATTTATTGAACCCCGATGTTATTCTCAGAATACAATAAGACAGGATTTTAATGCTTATGGGATTCATATGTCTGTTTCTTTCTTTCAGCAGAAACTGTAAGTGGAGAAGATATTGGTGAATTTGCATTAAAAAATATCCCGGCTGATCCACTATACCAACTAACTTGAACGTCTCAAATAATGAAGTCCTCTGGCTAATGGATGTTAAAAGGGTAACAATGCTGTCTTTACATATCCATGTAGCACAGGAAAACACTTCACATCTTTGTTGTGCTATAGTCAATTGTTACTGGAATACACCGCCGTCATATAAGTGAAATACCCTTAAGCACGGTGTAAAACACAAATCAATCAATGAAAAAATTCAAAAGCTATGGAAACCCGGCGTGAATAACGGTGCATACTGTTTAACATTTGTAGCATGTCAACTTATCAAAGCCTCCAAAACAAATAAATGAAGGGAGAAAAATTTGCTTGCTTCCACCGGGATTCGAACCTGGGACCTTTGTATATATCAATCAATCAATTAATTAATCAGTCAATCAATCGAATTATGAATAATTGAAATGCTTGTCAACGTAAATAGGCGTGAGGGGGCCACGAGGCAATCGCGCACTAGGAATACGCACAATTGGCTAGCTTGCTAAGCATCCCCCAAAATGCAACTAAATCCATGGCTTCGTGACTTTTCGGATCTTTGATTTGACTCGTCGATGATCACATTGTTCGGTTTTATTGATTTCTGCATCTTTGCACCAATTATATTATCCGTATACAAACAAACTGAAGATGAAAAACGGTAAACACAGAAAACAATTTCATATGGTATGTGGTAATTTTTATTTATCTATGAGCATATGTGTATGGGGAATATGACGAGACCATACCAAACAACAACAACAACAACAACGAAACTGTGAATACTATATAACTTGTAACCGTGTGTGCACGTGATAATCACTATTCACTCATTTTACTACAACCTTGAGTGAAACATTTACCACCATTTTAATACGCAAAACAGAACTTTTTCACAAAATATTACATTTGACACTTCACTGAAATAATGAATGTTAAGTTCACACATCAGCACATACCTTTATTTCATCCGAGGCGATCAGGCCCCTTTCCGACAAATATATGCCAAAGGTGCATTCTTGAGACGATGGTGTACTGTGGATCCTATCTATACGAGAACGACTATTTTATTTACATTACGTTTCCATGGAAATAGCAATATAGAACATACTAGAATTTAATACGCAAATTTTACGTCATTCAAAACTTACATACTACACTTTGTATATTGTTTGTATATTTTCGTTCAAGGTTTTATTTTAAAGATAAAGCATTCTTTGGCTCTGTTGGAGCACCATTACAAAATTACATCCAATAGTAGACTTACGCCTTCCTTAACAAAATCACGTCGATAAATTACGTTTAAAAATGAGACAATGCAGCGTAGGGATACATGCAAAGAATAAAGTTTATGGACCATTGCCAAAGTAAGCTATAAATGACATACATACTTGTAAAGCATTTGCTTATAGATAGTATACAACAATGTTCTAAACAATGTTTAACACAGTTTATTCGATGGCAGTATCTTATGTCTAGCAAATATAACATTGTACAAGGGTTAGAAAACCTCATTTGTGAAGTGTGGATAAACCGTTAGACCATACAGAGCGTTTTTTTTAATATGGCTTTAGCAAAATTATTAAAGAATTTGTGAAAACTCAGGACTTGAATAACCTGTGTCAAATGGTCTGTCCTCTTCCTGTGGACTAACTTTATTTTTCTGTTTTGAAAATCTAATTATACTACATTTTGTCTGATAACTTGAACAGCAAACTGATCACAATTACTCCAAGGAATATGCTCTAGTAGTTGGATGCAATTTGGGCAGATTTTTGTATTACAAGCTTTCCTTGGCGAGTACAGTTTTTAACAACATCATTATAAAAGGTAATTTACAGTTTTCGGGACAGAATCTCGTTTTGAAAGAGGATTGAAATTTGAATTTAATCTTTTAAACTGGCCTGAATTCCTTTAAAATTTTAACACGTTCTTTCTAAACGACTTTTAAAACCATATGGGCATCGAGGATAGGAACATGCTTCAATGATAGACAACTCAATAACTAGTAAACATCTACAAACTATAGCTTCTCAAATATAAGCCCTTATTTATCCAATTATCTAAACTAAATAGCTCACACAAATTTTTAGCTTGCGCAAATGAGACAATTTTATTGCTAGTACGCATGCGTGAGTCTGTGACGTCACAGTTCATAAATCCATAAATAAAATAAATTATTGTTAAATTTAACGAGCTAGTTAGACAGCTCAGATTTTAATATTAAAAACTATAAATAAGCACATATATTAATAAAGTGGAAATAGCATTAACCCTTAATTTGTTCTAAATTCATTAAACTTTAACCATCTGATAGGAATACTACATCAACAACAAAACCAACATGAACTGTGTCCAAACAATTATTAGTGTCGTGGGCTACGTTTTGGTTTTTTGTTTTCCTTCTTGTATAGGAGTATGTTATCGTGCTAAGAGACGATAACATTTTAAGATAAAATGAAGTAGTAGAAATCTAACCAGTTTGTCAAACATTTATAAGATTTAAAAAATTAACTAATGACTCTTTTTAGTCAGTTTTTGTCGTTTGATGGAGATCCTGAGTTTTTTTCTCAAATATTTCAGAAAAGAAAACACAATTGATTTAATTCAAGAAAGCCATACTATATGACACTATAACACCATGTGTTTAATATTTATTATAAACAAAGCAAGCTAAAGAAATCTTCCGATTAAGACGTGCTAGTTTAGTAAAGCAGATTATTTGAAGCACCAATGCGGAAGGAAACTGTGTCAAAACATAATCGCCCCTTTCGGAGCCTCGTCACCAAGCTCAATAATCTTCAGCCGTTCTCAGCCCGGCGCGTTTACTTGCCCTACTTTTAGTCACGGCTTTCATTTAAATGCAGCGAAAAAAAACACCTCCGAGAGGATAACAGGCATTTCAATACACTGAACAGTTATTTGACCTGAGCGTTGAATAAATAGGCCGTCAATGTCGATACGTTCTTTATCGCGAACGACTGCGGGCAAACGCGGAATAGCGATCGCGTTGTGCTACTTTCTTTACAATCTTCAAGACAGCACTGTTAGAGAAACATTGATATGGACTCGTCAATGAAACATAATACTGGAGAAGAAGAGCAGAAGAAAAGGCAATTCGAGAAGCATTAGTCAACTGAGTCTAATCCATATACACTGAAAAAGGCAACAAATTATCGTTAGACGTTAGCAACACAGAAAACCCTGCTGTTTGAGCACTTGATAGAGGGACGTCGTCGCCGGAATTTAGGTTTCACCAAAACAAAAACCCATTCTCACTACTTAGCAAAGTATTGATATTCGTTTGAAACCATTTCAGACTTAATCTCTTAGATGCTTACATTACTCAAAATTTTACATACAATACTAAGATGGTATTACCTAAAAGCCTATAGCACTTATAAATATCTACAATGACTGAAAGATGACTTAATTTATGAAGTTTTGTTTAACGACAGTACGTTTCGAGCACAGTCACGCTATGTTTATTTGAACCTGGAAGAGTATTATCTTTTCAAATACGGCAAAATAAAATTATGGTTGTATAAACGTGGCCAGTTAATGTTGGAGCTAGGCGTTAAACACCAAGAACTTCATCCCAGTTAATTTTGTGCGCCTGCTTTTTAAATGATACATGATATTCTAGGGTGACTTTTTGGCATTCTGAAATAGAGCATCGAATGATTCTCTCTTTGGTAGAGTCCCTTGACTCGTAGATACCGGCTAGCCATCTTTGATGTGATTTATATTGTTTGAACCTTATGAGGACACCCAACAAGAGATTTGTTTTCCAGTCACTATTGAGAGAATATTGTTTGTTTGATCGGGCTTTTGCGACGCACGCCGATCTCACCTTTGATATATTAACCCGAAAAAGCCCACGAAGTAAGCATTTTATGCATCTCAGATGAACAGCAATATTCAATGAAGTGCTGGAATGAATTAATTTGAGGTAATACATTTGAGGTCAATAGGAGGTATGTCGTTTGAGTCTTCTCCTTTTAAGGGTTTAAATAGGCTACTGTTGTTATTTCGTTGGCTAGAGGGCTGGCCCTGCTTGAGTACCAAGTTCTTATACCGCTGGAGGCAAGGGGAATTGTATTTTGCTACAGTAATAATATATAATCGCAGCTGCTATAATACGAATTTAGCTTACTGTCTTGGGCACAGTAGATCGTGACGAACGTAGTCATTCCTTCCAAAAGGAATTAAATACGCGTTATGACAAGAACACACACGAGATTCAAATATCATCATCCGAACACATTCTGTATCCAAACAAACAAATGCGTAGACACTTTGCGATAGAAGACTGAATGTTTATGTCATGACCTAGTCTCACATGCCCGATACGATTGGTGACATACGCCAATCATTGCACGTTCTTATACAATCGGAGATGTTCTACAGCTGTGCCCTTAGTCGACCCATTTACTACGATAAATGTTTCTATAATGTGCTAAGGGTAATAAAACAATATCTCAATTTTGATTTGCGAAGATGTCGAACACATTTATTTCACAGAACAATTCCATGTTATTTCATTGTGACTTTACACCGTAGTTTATGTTAGTTCTCTCGCATAACGGGAGAACACAACACACACCCCCAGCACCACTGTGCCAGATAGTCACAATCCATGTGCTACTCTGCGACCAATAATGTTAATATAAGCAATACTAATCCATACTCATTGTGCACTAATCTCTTAATCCATGTCATTAATCCATAGTAGGTGACATGTGTATTAATCTTAATCCATGAATCCATAATAAATGTGCGTTTATCTTAATCCGTGCGAAATCAATCCACAACTATGGTGTGCAATGATTAATTTAAAATGAAGGTACTGGTTTCTAGACAGAGCATGCGTAACCCATCACATAAAGGTTGACCTAAATATCGAAGCACATCCGGAACAGGTCAGTAATCCAAAAACGAAACTGTTTTCCCCCATAGAAAAAGAAGATCGCAATTCCGCCTATACATTCATATTCGGTCAATAAAATTTTCTAAACTAGAGTCTGTTTAAGCTAAGAAAGTGTTATCCCAAAATAACGAAAATACTGTCATATTATATGGTTGCTCAGCTAATGTTATATCCGAAGTGGTATGTCCGAACAGCAAAACGAAGCTGTGAAGCTTTTACTACACAAAATAGTCCAGAAATAAAGAATTACCAACAACACTGTGGTATAATTATAACCTAACATCGGTCCCGCCTCATGTTGATGAAACCGCACGCTGTGCTTAGGCATTATGTTAACATAAATCCCGATGATTTGATAGGCGAGAAGTGAAATGGTAAACTACGTAGTTCAGTCCACACATTTAATAATTGTGTTTAACAGACGCTGTATTATTGACTCAATCCTTTGTACTTGCGTTTAAAATTTCCCAAAACAAAAATTGTTTTTGTTTGCAGATTTAACACCCCAATGCTTAACTCAAAATGTTCGTATCTACAAAATTATAAATATTCTTTAAACCACAAACCACAATTTGTTAAATCAGCCAGTATAGCGTAGTCTGACCACCGCATTTGTTTTCAAACTATTGACTCCAACGTTTTCATAATCATTACACAAAATACTGAATTATCATGTTGCTGTTTCACACATGCATCAGACCTTTCTTTAGCGGTTAACACACTTAGACCACAGTCACCAGAGCGAAACAAATAACTCATGAAAAATTACTGTTGAAATTTCATTCACGTATGTTTAGTTGCACATATTTTCACAACAAACCAAGTATACTCCACCAAAAGACATTCCTCACATTGAAGCATAAGTCCAAAGTGACTTTATCACGAACACATGTGTTGTTGTTGCACAGAGCCCCTAGAGTATATTCCAACATGAATCCACACTGACATAGAAAATAAACAAAACATACAAATGACACAACCATCGGACTATTACCAGACGTTTGAAGGCATGTATTGCACGGAACGAGTGCCGTAGCTGAAACGAAATGTCCAAAAAGGTGCTGAATACAGGAGACTGTTCAGGGTTTGTTCAAAGAAATCAACGTCAAATAATTGCAAATCTTTCACATGTTTATATCATTGAACTAAAATGAGGCAAACCAATGGCAACTCGACAGGTGGCGTCTCACTTCCGGGAGCTAATGAGTACTTCAGGGAGGTTCTCAGAAATTCAGTGTATCTTGGGAGTAGACTCTAGCACAATGTAACAAGTACAATGTTGGTTGTGTGTTACCTTGTAATTTAGTACCCTTTTGTACCAATATTTTCTCCACTTTGGATCACCATTGGGCCAAGTGGAGGGATTCCCTAATTAAAGGGCTTTAAGATTTATTACAAACTATTATAAAGTGACAATTCAACAGGCGTAGGTATATCCTTGAATTTTCTCTTACAAGATGAACTCTGAGTTTGTTACTGGACAACAAAGCAAATCCAAATTATATACTAATTGCTCGTACCAGATGAAAACCCGCGAGTTTGTAGTAGGACAACAAACCCCCAAAAATGTCGATCCAAGGATATGGGTAAATCCAATTATTTCTTGAAACAGGAGCACAACATACACTGTTATATTACCAGCGTACGCTTTACACATTTTAAACAGCAATAAAACAAATTTATCCTTTCATATCATGAGATCATTCTTGATCACCATTCCCATTGGATACTTTTGGTCATTACTATTCGATCGTTTGCCCTAACAAAATTCACAAGACATTACGCAAACAGTAATTCAAGATCAAAACAAGTTAAACGGTTGGTGTAAAGTGCTTTTGTAGATCATCCTACGATATCATGAATACACTAAGACGTACTGGGCGTTTCCTCCAACTCTATTGGTTCTTTTTTAACAGTGGATGTCATCACCATGTTGATTGGTCTATTTTCGTCTACACTCTCCTGGAATTCGGTTAGTGTTGTCACAGGCGTAGTGTTTAGTTTTGGTGGAGAGTCTAGCACAGTTTCTTTAACAGTTTCAACAGTTGTTAAATTTTCAGGGATGTTGTTATTGTTATTATTTGCCGGAATTGGCGGAGATTCAGTTTTGGTTCGAATTTCTTCACAGGGAAGCGGAGATGGGGCTGCACTAGTAGGTCGAATTGTATTGTTATTGTTCACTGGTTTGGGACTGGGCGTTGGTACAGAGTCTGATACGACCCCGTTCGTTACTTGTGGTTCAGGAACCGGCGAAACGCTCTTCTTTGGCGGTTCAGGGCTCTTTTTAACCAAATCAATTGGTTCAGTCACATTTACATTATTCTCAATTGGTTGCGCAACTCCGTTCACAACAATTGGCGAAGCAGTAACCATTTCCTCCTCCTCTCCCTTGGAGGTTTCCTTGGAAACGTCCGTGTCAGTGGAAAGAAGCCTCCGTTTTTTAGCCGGAAATTCGTACACAGTATAAAATAGTCGCAAAGGTCCACGCTGAAAATGACATCAATCAGGAATTTAATGAATAATATAGGTAACTTTAGCTTTTTGTTGAGTCTAGAAAGTGTTCAGATTCAACAATTATAATTTAATTCGAGCAACAATAGGAAAACAATTAACGGAATTACCACAATCTAAATGACTCATCTGCTACATGTATCTTTCATCATTTACTCTTTCCTAGTTCTTCTATCTGAGGCCGCAGCTTAGACACTTTTGCGAGGCAGCTACGAGGGAAATACCCAGACAAATACCGAAGACAAATATTCATTAATTTTGAGCCAACCTTTAGAGCAACATAAACCAGATGCAGCCAGTGCTGCTGTGTATCCTAACGCTAGTGATGGTCATTGTTTTATAATTTGAAAAGATAGTTCGGGAAGTCATTTCCTTACACTGGGGAAGTGTGTGAAACCAGATGAGACCTCTGGCCTAGAGCAGTACGATTCAAAAATTATAATTGTTTTCATTATACTTAGCATGAAAGAAACATCAATAATTTAACCCTTAACATGTTATAATTGTTTGTTTGTTTGTTTGTTTGTTTTATTGGGGTTAAACGTCGTTCTCAAGGGTTTTTCACGCTTCACACTGTTTCTTGCTTAATAACTGTGGAAAACCGGGAGGAAACCTCGCAAAAACGCGATTGCCAGAGCCACATCGTGTGACTCACTCAAATACCTGATGGCCTAGAGACGAACTCTATCCCTAGAACGGTACATCGAAGTAGGATCAGTAAGCGCACACGCTAACCACTACGCAACGGTTGGCTGGTTGATTGATTGATTGGTATTTTACACCGTGCGAAATGGCATTTCTCTTATATGACGGTGTATTCCAATAATAATTGACACTAGCACAACCAAGATGTGAAGCGTTTCGATAATGTTGGAAAGTTAATTTTTCCTTCAATGCTAAGTAAAGACAGCATAATGCTACTCTTTAAACAAACGGCCCTTAGTCAGAGGGCACTAAGCCAGGGCCGCCGATAAAGCGCAGAATCGTGGTAGCGTTCGCTTATTTCTAAAAGTTAGGAAGACTCAAGCAGCGTAGCTAGGGCGCTACTGATTGAGAGAACACAAGTACCCGAGAGGCTCCTTACATTTGTACAGCTGAACACTTTATAAACCTGATTTTGAACTACCCAACTTACTCTCTTCCATCTATATATGTAAGCGATATCCATTAACGTATACAGATCGTTTAGATTCTCATCTGTGTGAAATATGTCAATCTGTAAAGTACAGAAAGGAACATTTAAATGATAAAATCAAAAGTCTGACACTTTTCATATGGTGCATAAGCAAAAATGTATAAAGCAATGGTTCTTTAAAACTATAAAACTTTAAATTCCATATATTTTTACATAACAAAATTAACTTAAAACAAAAGTTTATATTACAACAGTTGTTTCTTATACTGACATAATTTTAATTTAATTTTCTACACATTTAATCATTAATAAACAATCTAATTAGTTACTGGAGTATCATTATTATTATTATTATTTTTACCATATATCTGTCGGAGAGAGAAAACTTCATGCGGATGAATTTCTTTAAATGTGCAATGGTCACGGCGGCAGGACACAACAGAAACCTTCGGTCGGAACTATCATTCTGAAATAAATCACAAAATATTTTACCCGTTTATTACTACAACAACAGAATAAATGAACCATATATATTTAGTGTACACATGACAGTGTATACAGGTTCATTGAGAAAGGGGGAGGGGGTGGCCGCCGGGGCCCATGGTCCGTTTAAGCTTTAAGCAAAGGAAAGTTCCCTAGAAGCCACTGACAAGAAATACTAAGACAGGATTCACAACAAACTTTAGACGTAAGGTAGTGGTGGTGGTGTGTGTGTGTGTGTGGGGGGGGGGGGGGGGGGGGCAAAAT
>JAQQZZ010104429.1:0-16095 GCA_030265115.1 Mopalia vespertina
GTCCTGGTGCCGCCTAGGCCCCGAAGCGAGGAAGCTCGTAGAAGCAATTTTTTTCAAAAACATTGTTGATATGAATTTTCAGAGAACCTACAAATCTATTGAAGAGAGCATTGCTACTGAGCAATTTATGCTGATTTTGGAAATATATTTTGGGCGAGGACGTTGATAAGATCGATATTTTATTATCCATTTTTTATTTATAACCATGACGACTTTATGATGCGAACGTAGTTACTGGTCGAAGTTACGAAACTGGTGAGGCTGTCAAAACCAAATTAAGTTCTATATGTGTACTTCATCGCGAGTTTTTGCATTTGCCTATATATGTCGATGATGTTTTAGAGTTTTTTTAAACATGTCGTTAGCTATACAATTGCAGTCCGTCGCAGGCCTGCACCACAATGAAGAGTTTGAAATATTGCTATGCCAATTTTTTTTATTATAGGTAATGGGATATGTTGTTTTCCAGTCACATACAGCAAAACTCCAGGCCTCACTAATCATTCCAGTCAAGCTTAATAACTTATTTCTTTTTTTTTGGTTTTCTTTCTAAACTTGGTAATCTATGTGGCACAAATACCTCGAAAAAGAATATAATGACAAGTTGGTTAATAAATAATTTATCTGTTGATAGGTATGTGTGTCTTACATAACAACTTGGGAATAAGATCTGGCCAAAAAGTTGATTGTAACTAGAACATGAGAGGATTCGTTTGTCAACATGTGTATGCCAGTGTGATTTATTTTTTAAAAATACATGAATAATGCAAGGCACATATCTACATACAATACTGCCCCCTCAGTTTTTTCTCGATCGATTGCATCCGCGAAGTTTAAGTTACACCACAAGCCGATAGTCACATAGCCTGCATGATTTAATGGAAATACCCGGTTAGAATGTCTTGAAGTGTATAGCATAAAGCACTTATATATACATAGACTTTTGGCGGAGATCCCCTTCCATACGAATCCTGAGTCTCTGTCAGCGTCTGGGTTCCAGGAGAATGCTATTGAGGCCATCATTTAATTACATCTTACTTTAGCTGATTTGAAGGTATTCCTGTGCTATTGGTACTCAGTAAACAGGAGATATATATTGTCAGGATGAAACATTAATCTGTATTTGAAAAAAAAAGTGAACAGCAATTGTAGGGACGGTTTCGGTATTTGAATACGAAAGGTCTTTGTACTAAGAACACTTGACCGGACGGCGGGTCTCCCTCCTCGGATCTTCCTTCAAATCTGCACTGCAAGGTGCAAGAGATCGAGATCAGGAGTTCCCCTGGCTCAACCAGGCCTGTTAATCACCACACACAAAACTTGTCTTGCTAACGGAAGTCAAAAGGTACATCAACAAGAATGAAATGCACAGATTGGCTTTGTTTTCAGTAATTTGTGTGGTTGTTTTCAATTATATAAAGTTGATAACACCAGAAACATATAGACGTGTCTCAGCCGATAGGTATATGGTAGGTTAAAACATTGACATCTAATGATGGAATCATGCTACAAAAGAGGGACAGTACAATAGGTCTAGATTTGACATTCACCCTGCAGACCCTTTCTAGTACACATGGCCGCTCTCACAAACTAATTTCGGTGTGAATATTTTCCAGAGATTATTATTTATAACTTTCACGTCGGTAACAAGGACTGGGGAATGTATATTGTATTGTATTGACTAGTATACCTCAGCTTTTTGTTTTCCCCCTTTTAATTCCCATCAGATCGGCCGACCCGTCTAAGAAAGGTTATATTGATTCTGTGCAGGTGCTCTAAAGAGACCTGTAAACATTTCCCGGGAGGCGTCCGCAAGTCCGACACCCCACAAGTCTGACAGCCCACAAGTCCGACATACAATAATTCGGACACCCCACACGTCCGACAGTTCCTAAGTCCGACGGCCTCCTGACAGCCCACAAGTCCGACAGTTCCTAAGTCCGACGGCCTCCTGACAGCCCACAAGTCCGACATCCCTTATTTTAAAACTGCATAATTCATTATAGTGTAGTGAACAATAATATTACACACTATTGTGTTATTGTCTAGGACTCAAGGAAGTGTAAGTTGGAATAAACCATTATATACTTCAGTACCATTTAGTATTATACCTAACTATATGGTTGATAAAAGGTTCACCATTATACAAAACTATTCACATTATATTGAATTTTTAGTTTATTATAGTAATACGTATATCTGCGAGGGTATGTGAGCTGTGCTCACTTCTGCTTATAGTTACTGTGATTGTTTAATGTGGTTTAAACTGATTTTGAGAACAAACTTGTGGAAAGTCTACAAAAACCTAATGTAGGCCTACTCCACATACGATCGTGAATTGGCAGCACGTTATAGTGTATGTTGTCAATCAACCCAGGGCTAGGTTACGAAAAGAGATCAAGACATTCAAAATAATTTTTCGCAGTTTGATTAGATTTACATTTGAGACATATAGAGCTTTTCCTGGATTTTCCCGTTTACCTATAATGAGCATGGCCGATAGTGTTAGTGATGGTGTCGGGATATATAGGCTGTCGGACTTGTGGGCTGTCGGAATAGTGAGCTGTCGGACTTGTGGGCTGTCGGAATAGTGAGCTGTCGGACTTGTGGTGTTCCCTCAGTGTCGGACTAGTGTGCTGCCGGACTTGTGGTGTTCCCTCCGTGTCGGACTAGTGTGCTGTCGGACTTGTGTGTTCCCTCCGTGTCGGACTAGTGTGCTGTCGGACTTGTGGTGTTCCCTCCGTGTCGGACTAGAGTGCTGTCGGACTTGTGGGCTGTTGGACTTGTGCGCTGTTGGACTTATGGTGTGTCACATCGTGTCGGACTAGTGGGTGTCAGCCGTGTTGGGAATGTCGGACATGTGGGGGGCCGGACTTGTGGGGTGTCGGACTACTGCTACGCACCCCATTTCCCCGACAGAAAACACCATAAAAGACTTGATCATTTATACTCAACTCTGAGACAGATGTTAGGTTTAACTTGTTAATAACAAAACTACTCACGATTCACTGGTCGTCCCATTTATAAACAGTTCTTTAATAAAGGTCTACTTGTTCCGCAGGTATTTTAAGGTGAGCATATTTATTAGCTACGCTCCTGGAGGCGAATGCTACCATATTTCTGCACTTAATCTTCCAATATATATGTCAATGTCAATCATTTTATTTGATCGATTTAAAATGTGTCTTCCCGTTTTTTGAAAACGAGATTTGGCGGGGCATGCCTGGGTTTCTCCCAGTTGGGAACCGCCCCTAGGTGATTATTTAACGAACATGACAGACTCTTTTGTGGCGAGGTAAGAGGTCATACAGATTCCATTTTATTTTTTATTCACAAGCAGGCCTTATTTCTAAAGGTTTCATACGACTGTATGTCGTATCTCTGTGGACTGTATATACAGTTCAATAAGATACGTATTCGCATCTACCTATTTATCAGCTTGTACTTGATTTCAGGATCAGGATGATCTATGCTATACACGTGTACAGAACACATTATTTCATTGTTTGATTGATTCATTGATTCAATAATTGGTTATTTTGACAGAAAAACAGATTGAACAGAAACAACACAAAATAAATTGCCATTGTTGGGGTGACTGGAAGCTGGCATATGACCACATATGCTGGCAGGGTCGAAAGATCTAAAGATAAAAGTGATTTGTCAAATTTATGTATTTTTTTGAATTTGCAGATTGGTTTAAGTACTAATGATAAAAAAGTTATTTTTGTTATGTATTTTTTTCCGAACTTGCAGTTTGGTTTTTAGTTGACTTTTTGTTCAATGTGTTATATGAACTTTACTAGGTAAAATTTGATATATGCAGACTGTCGATTAATCCGTTTGATTTTACATTCTGAAGTTGACCTCTCATATGTTTTGGTCGGTATCTCCAAAAATTCCAAATCATGATGTGTCAAGCTGTGGGTTGTGAACTTTGAAAAGGTTGAATAAGGTAACTACCGCAGGTATTCGGTCAATGAAAGTTTGGGAGGGAGTTATAGGACCAATCGTTTACAAAACAGCTTATTGGAAACTAGTGTTGGTCTGTGGCCAGCTAAGAAATAACAGTAAGTCAACCTGTTGTGGTCACTGTTATTTGGGTTGTTCATGGTCTGTTTAATGTCGTGTTCATATCATGTTTTGTGCCTTGTTCATGGCCTGTTTTATGTCTTGTGACATGTTTTGTGCTTTATTCATGGTCTGTTTAATGTCTTGTTCATATAATGTTTTGTGCCTTGTTCATGGCCTGTTTTATGTCTTGTTCATATCATGTTTTGTGCTTTATTCATGGCCTGTTCTATGTCTTGTTCATATCATGTTTTGTGCCTTGACCATGGCCTGTTTTATGTTTTGCATGTGACATGTTTTGTGCTTTATTCATGGTCTGTTTTGTGCCTCGTTCATGGCTGTTCTATGTCTTGTTCATATCATGTGTTGTGCCTTGTTCATGGCCTGTTTTATGTTTTGTATGTGACATGTTTTGTGCTTTATTCATGGTCTGTTTTATGTCTTGTTGGTGACATGTTTTGTGCTTTATTCATGGTCTGTTGTATGTCTTGTTGGTGACATGTTTTGTGCTTTATTCATGGTCTGTTTTATGTCTTGTTCGTGGCATGATTTGTGCTTTATTCATGGTCTGTTTTATGTCTTGTTGGTGACATGTTTTGTGCTTTGTTGGTGACATGTTTTGTGCTTTATTCATGGTCTGTTTTATGTCTTGTTGGTGACATGTTTTATGTCTTGTTCGTGGCATGTTTTGTGCTTTATTCATGGCCTGTTTTATTTCTTGTTCATATCATGTTTTGTGCTTTATTCATGGCCTGTTTTATGTCTTGTTCATATCATGTTTTGTGCCTTGTTCATGGCCTGTTTTATGTTTTGTTCATATCATGTTTTGTGCCTTGTTCATGGCCTGTTTTGTCTTGTGACATGTTTTGTGCTTTATTCATGGTGTGTTTTGTGCCTCGTTCATGGCCTGTCCTATGTCTTGTTCATATCATGTTTTGTGCCTTGTTCATGGCCTATTTTATGTCTTGTTCGTGTCATGTTTTGTGCTTTATTCATGGTCTGTTTTATGTCTTGTTCATATTATGTTTTGTGCCTTGTTCATGGCCTGTTTTATGTTTTGTTCGTGGCATGTTTTGTGCTTTATTCATGGTTTGTTTTGTGCCTCGTTCATGGCTGTTTTATGTCTTGTTCATATCATGTTTTGTGCCTTCTTCAAGGCCTATTTTATGTCTTGTTCGTGTCATGTTTTGTGCTTTGTTGATGGCCTGTTTTATGTCATGTTCGTGTGATGTTTTGTGCTTTGTTGATGGCCTGTTTTGTGCCTTGTTCATGGCCTTTTTATATGTCTTGTTCATGTCATATGTTGTGCTTTGTTTATGACATGTTTTGTACCTTGTTCCTGCTTGTTCTGTTCCTTGGTTATTACCTGTTTTGTGCCTTGTTTATGACATGTTTTGTGGCTTGTTCGTGCTTGTTCTGTGCCTTGTTTATGGCCTGATTTATGCCTTGTTCGTGGTTTGTTTTGTATCTTTTCATTTATCTCTTCTGTGATTTGTTCATTGCCTATTTCGAGCGTTTGTGGCCTGTTTTGTGCCTTGTTCATGGCCTGATTCGTGCCTTGTTCATGGCCTGTTTTATACCGTGTTCATGACTGGTTTTGTGCCGTGTTCATGGCCTGTTCTGTGCCTTGTGTATGACCTGTTTTGGGCCTTGTTCATGGCATGTTTTGTGCCTTGTGTATGACCTGTTTTGTGTCATGTTCATGGTCTGTTTTGTGCCTTATTCATGGCTTGTATTGTGCCTTGTTCATGACCTGTTTTGTTTTGGTTGCCAGTGAGGTCGAGTGTAGTTTCTTTACACGTAGGGCTGACACGACGTCTTGAAATAACAGGGAAAGCTAAGATGTTGCTTAATCGTGTCCCTCATCCTGTAGAAGGGTGAGACGACAACCACGGTTTCATAAATTCACTTCTCTTCTTGTTTATATAGTAAGTGCAATTCATATGGATTTATATACCAAAAAACCCCACAACACATGTAAAAGCCATTATCTTGATTTGTTTGTTTTAAAATAATGAACATTATTTTTTATAACTCACCTTGGTAATACGTTAATTTGACTGTGTAATACACATAATACCCCCCCATCCTCCCTTCTTAAAACAACCCAGAACACAAATAAACCAAAGGTATGTATCACACTTGGCAATGTATAGTCGGTTATAACTCTGCATTAACGTCCATTGATATCAGCAGCATCAGACTAAAAAAAATGACACATCAAATAGATGTCGCTACATTATAATAGACTGAAATAGTGACATGTAGTATCTCTAAGGCGAACCTTCTTCAAAGATGACTCTATACCGGCGGTAAATTTGTCCTAAGTTGTCCAGCAACAACGTATTGGCGGCACATAATAGGTAACGATATCACGTTTAAAACGGTAAGATCATACAAATCTTCGAAGTATAGACCTATTCGTTGTGTACAATCAAATTTACATCGATGTCATTTAAATCAAATCTAAAAAGCACTAAGCACTACACGACAAACAAATCAAGGAGAACATTTTAGATCTGATTTTAATCACATCGGCTGGTGGTAAAATGTACGTTTGGTTTATGCTGACAAAAGGCGGTAGATATCGCACAACATGAATTATTCCTATGTTGTTGTACTATATCTGAAAGAGCGCCGAAGCTTGTCCATTCTGCCTCTCCCCTTCTCTTTCCTATATAAAGGGCTCCGGTGACTCTTGCTTATCAGGATATTTTCATGATTATAAAAAATTGAAGATGGCAGGAAAATGAATCAATGTTTATATTTCTTTCCCTAAGATCATTCTGTATAAGATATTGAATCCTCATTTCATTATTCGAAACAGTTCACATCCCTTCGCCGTTCGCACTTCAAAGACCCATGTTCCCACACTATCCCAAAGACTGCACACCTCATCAATTTCCCACTGGATTTGATATCAAACCTTAATAAGAAACTAGCTCTATAATCATCATTCGTGTTCTTAAACATAGTCCTATTTTATGATACTGATCTCATTGGTTGCGTTGGAGACGAACTCAGAATCCAGTGATATAAGTTTGTATTATAAAGTAGGCAATCTAATATCAATCCGATCAAAATACCTCCCCGTCTTTTGTTTGTCGCTAATATTATGATCTAACGCAAACACTTACACTATTTACCAAATAGTGTTCAACTAGGTTAAGCTTGCAGGGGTTCATGGAAGGTCGCCGTCCCAGCTGACCAGTAGAAACCTAGCTTACCTGAGGCTATTGTAAACACCGAATCAAGCTGAGACCTGCATAGGTAATGTATTGTGTTGCACGTTGTTATGTATCGTCAAAATAGAATATTCTGGATACCGGCATCTAAGACAAGCCATGTTAGAAATAATAAGAACAAGTTACCTGTAAACTCCGGTTCGTCTGCAGAAATCCTCGGCATTTACAAACCTGGTTTGGAAAGCGGCTCTGTGATTGGTCATTTTTGCAAACCAAGCGACACCATCATTCGGTATGCCTTTGCGTTAGATCATAATATTAGCGACATACAAAAGACGGGGAGCTATTTTGGTCCGATTTTAATTAGATTGAAAGATAGGTGGACGCCCGTGTTAAGCCAATAACTTAACTTTTGTCATAATTTCCCCCGGACTTCATTTTTCATGGAATGTGACATCTGGATAACTCCACTCTGTTTCTTCCTAATCGGCTCAGTGATGTCAATGTTGGGTATATTGCTATCGGCTAATGGGTCATGACAACCACGGAAAAGTAAACATAATTTCCCAGAACAATGTGTTTAACTCTTTCGTGCTGTATTCTGAATAAGACAACTGTCGGAACAGACTAGTTGTCTTTAGAGAGATCTTTAAGGCGACCTTTATGAAGTAAACGTGAAAATAAAAGATTAGACTAATACATTGATCCGTTATTTGTCGTGTTTTATGCTTTATTAAAGGCGATGTGTGTCAAAGGTTACGTTATTAACGTTGACGTCAGTCAATGTATAAATCTGAGAACTGGACATTTCTTTCCCGTTCCTTATAAATAGTGTATATATTGTGTGTATCATTTACCAGTATTATTTCCTTGAATGAGGAAGATATGTTTTGCTTCAAAGTGAAGAATGGCGAAGACATGTTTAGAAAACAGCTTTTCAAATTTAAGAATATAATTTACCGTAAATGAGCCCCCTAAGGGAGACATAAATACGAGTTACAATACAACATCAGTGAGATAAATCCTCATCAGGACAAAGATTACTTAAAACGGCTTAAATCAGACATTCAACTGGCCCGCAATATCTGTCCTATGAAATAAAAGGGAGACAGACACGGTTATGAAAAGTCCATTATATCGGCTATAACATAAATACAGACAATAATATATACTGACAAACTACAGACAATAATATATACTGACAAACTACAGACAATACTATATACTGACAAACTACAGACAATAATATATACTGACAAACTACAGACAATAATATATACTGACAAACTACAGTACCCTTGAGGTAAGAACTATCTTAACTTTCACGCAGAGTTAATCGTTTTACATAATCACATTTCGACACCAAGTCACCGTAATTTCAGACGTACCAGGCGCCAATAACAAAACCACTTTTAAAAGCCTACTATTTCGCGGAGAATTTACCGAAGACATTGTGAAGTTCCTCTGGTTCTTTATATATGATATTAGACGACTGTAGGCAAACAAACACGAACACTTACAAGTGCATTACGAACATGGTTAGAGTCTGGGTATGGAACATGTCAGAACATCCTTCGACACTCTACGTATCGGTACAGTTATCTCGGGGTTGAATGGAAGCAATAATATTACACGAAAACATGTAATGTTAACCGCCGGATGTTTTGTGCGCATGCTTGGAATCAACCAAAGTACTCCGCGGATTTGTATTAAAAAAAAACCCCACCAAACAATAGACAATAAACAATAGACTGTTCCTATTTTATGTATGACATGTTGCAAATAATTCAAATTTATAAGTATTTTAATAATAATATAGCCCCAATGACGTCATCATATCAACACAAGAATGGCCTTCAGACATAAACAATAAACATGCGGATAACTCAGCCATATGATGAAAGTAAATCCATGCGAGTTACCTCCCGTGAAATGAACCGCTCTACATCAGAGATTATTTACGGTACGGAAATGGACGAGGAATGTTCAGACATGGTTTGAGGCCGTGGCATGTCGGTTAGCATGACAGAATATTTTTTATTTATTTATTTATTTGTTTATCTAATTGCTATCTGACATGGTATTCACGGCTAATTCACGTAGATGTTGACTTAGCTTTAACTTAATGTACAAACAATGACAAGACCAGGACGAGAGCTTGATCCTTCTCAACACACGCGATTATCGTTTTAGTAAACAAAAAAAACACATACAATCAAAATACTGCCTTTGTTCGTGTAGAAAGAGTAAACACATCTTCATACTTTGTAACTGTCTTTGATACAAATCGAAACATTTTAGTCAGTTCCGCCCGGATGGCTGGAATTCTAAAGCCTGCAATGGCTGCGTTAATGGAACAACTGAAGTAGAACAGCAATTTGAGGGAAGTTTTTAGTCGTGTCCACCCTATGGGGGAAGTTTTAATTATACCATATTCTATGCTTAGAGACACAATTGGAGCCGGTATAAATAAAGCCAGAGTTGAAAAATAAATAAGGAAAAATGAAACGGACATTGATGAAAAACGTGTGGCGTGGACCCGAGAATTATATCCTCTTGTCATAACAATCCTGCGCCGACATCCAAGTTGTATAAACACAGCGATGTACAGCACCAACGCCAGAGAGTTTAATGCAATAAAAATCGCAGATTTAAGACGTAAGTTCTGATTTTGGCTAGCAATAAGCCAAAATCTGCAAAATTCCTCCGCATGACCGGACGTTATTGGACTCAAAAGCGTTGGCAGAATCAAGACTCCTGATAAAAGCCACATGGCGCTAATGATCACACACGATACGAGTCTGGAGTAAGGTATGCAAAAATATTTCAAAGGAGCATAAACGGCATAAAACCTGTCAAACGCCAACATCAGGGCAGACATTGCCTGTAGGTATTGGAATATAGCTGACAACGTGGATCTAACACACCCCATGCAGGCGAATAGGTGATCGTCTGAAACCCAGATTGCAGCAACGACATATTCAACACTCTTTATAACATACGGTAAGGGGCCAATACCATCTATTATCACAGCATTCATTATAAACAATTTTGACTTGAGATCTTCAGATGACACCATGCGGAGAGCTTGAAGCACACACCCATTGCAGAGTAGACTTGTTGAAGCCACAAAACAGCCCATTGTTGTCAGTATGATGTTCAGAAAGTCGGTAGGAGCTTTGTTTAGGTTATCAGAGATATAACCGTCAGTATACATCTGTGTTGTTATTTGAGGACTTGTTAAATTCGCTTCACCAGTCGAATTTCTCAACTGTTCCAATGTTAATGCTGCAAAATACAGAAAATGAAAACCTATGATTTATGATGTTTTATTATAATCTATCTTGTGAAACTAGGTTTTGACACTAGTAGTTTTTCGTGCAAATCTCCTCTCCGTTCAGGATTTTCGCCGTACTTTCCCATTTCGACACCGATTATAAGTGTGGGAAAAACACAAAAGTGTCTAGCATACAGTTTTGGAAAAAAATTGCACATGCAACGTTTTAGGACGCTACGTGTCAGTTTTAAGAGACCAATATATAGTATATAACACCGGACGCCGTATTCGTCAAGAACCACAAAAAACGGCTATACTATTTCTATTTGGTCATTTTGAAGACTTACATGAGAAAAGAGTTTGAACATGTAAGTAAATGATTGTTTGAAATGGCCTGTTTTCAATAACAGAACAATACTTAGGTGCTGAAATAATTTATAATGGGCACACCTCGTTCAACTTCTTCTGGAGAAAGAAATATCCGAAAGTGGATGTGTTACTCTCCTAAAGTCTGTATGAAAACAACGACGGGAACTAAATGTTTAAATAACTGAAAATCTATTTTGAATTTACGCCACGCAGATCAAATAAACACCCAATGCCTACGTACCCAATGCTTGTCTCATGCGGGTTGAATGGCTGCACTTAACTTTCTCCGATGGTAGTTTAAATTAAATTAGTCTGTAAATATAAGTTGGGCAACTGGCAAATAAATAACCACTTACATTCAGTGAATATGAACTTCCTTTCTAATTTGAGCCCAAAGCTGTTGACTAACCCGCTGGGCTGAAAGAAAAAGGGTTGTTCTGTTGATATGTTATTTTGGCGATATTTCGTATGAAAATGAACCAGCGAACGTTTGGTAAGTTTTTTCGCTGCAACCCTACGTCCCCTAACATCAACGATAGTAAATATCGATAAGAGAGTCCTACATGGGATATAGAAAGATTTGCAGGTCATCAAATCAATGAAGTCCGTGATACGGTCGGTGTCTGTCACCTGTCTTGTGATATTCTTACGTCTATTATTACTAATATACGAAAACTTTCGCGAGCTTATAATGGATTGCGCAGCGGGCGTTTATATAGTTATCTTCTGCTAAAATGATCAGTGGTCGAGCTCGTCCTCACCTTTCATTTCGAATGAGTTCCAATCTACCATCACATTTCCACCTTGGCATTCACCTTGAGATGCCCAAGGATGACGGGAAAACGATCGCTACCAAAGAGGTCATCGTACACTTTCCAATAAAAATCGCAGAGAAGTGCTCCATCTGTGACAGTAAGATCAATTGTACAGAAGGTACCATTTCCTGGACGTAAATAAGGGACAGACTCACAATTGAGGAAGCACCAGTCTTTCTATGACATAAATTCCTTTAAAACATTGCCCTTGTTACTCAAAGATTTTCTTTAAAGTCCCCTAACAAATTGAAAGGTTTATGTAGTTGTTCTATTAAATTGTTTCTATGAAAATAAATAGAAAACAAAGTCACAGTTTTAGGAAAAGAAATACGAAAAGAAATACGAACGACCACAGACTCCGTGTTAAGAGCCACAGGACTGTGGATGAGTTTGGTTTTGATAAATATCGAGGAGCCACCAGTAGCTCTCTGTGTTTCATTTGAAATTGTGGTGTAAAGGGCAACGTTTTTGAATAGTGATTGTATCTTTGTCACAGGTTTGTAAGTGTGATTCTTGAAGGCATATAACTGATAGGTTATATGACTGAACTAGCAAACCAGTTTAGTCACATTAGCCCTCAGACCACTACAGTTCCATTCCATTTTGGAATCCATTACCGAATATATCAGTGGTTGGGGAGCGACTCCTAGATCACATCGGCTTCGGACTGACATCCAAAGCCCACCGCACACGGGAGGAGTTGGCTGAGCTGTCGTTGGAACTAAACAGTTGGAGCATCGTCCCTTGTGGCCTTGAGAAGGCCAACGTCCGGGCCAGATGGCTTACAGTGCTTTTGTTTGTGTCTTGTATTTATTGCTTTATTAGTTTTTGTCTGTGATATATCTATGATCTGTGTTTGGGTATTTATAACCGTCTGTGACGCAGTGGCCGTTTTGGTTGGTTTGGTGCTCAGGTAAACAGCAGAAGGCCGTAGCGTTTGATTTAGCACAAAAGGCGATATTTTATTGATAGGGTTACATGTACTAAAATAGGAAACTTAAAAAGCTTTCTATGTAATTGACACATGAGCCACCGCCTTCTGCAATGATCTTACTGTATGATGGATTAAATCTTTTTATATAATTATCTTTATTACTTTAAGTTATGGGTTCAATAATTTCGATGGAATTGATATTGGACAATTGTAGAGCTTGGCTTCACCAGCAGCTAGAGAGCCAAATTTGCAGTTCCCACCAGGGACCGTAATTGTGGATTTCGAGAAGGCCTTCCATAACAGACAGAAAATGATGTTTCCTTCATTACACTCGGTGTGTTTGTAGAAGCTGTTAGAAACTAGGCCTCCAGTCCCTTTACCGAAACGTTCCTGACGTAACCAAGTTGGTGAGGCGTGCAGCGGTTTTGCCCCTCGTCCCCATGCAAGAAGCTGGAGAAGTCTGGTTGAACGCCATAGCCGAATCCCCACTATCAGAAGAATGAACACGATTTATGGACTACGTCACCGAATACCGAGTTAAAGGAAATTGGAACAGGCATGTTTGGAACCGTCATCAAAACAATGGACTTAAAACAGAGACTTGATAATGGCGGAATGTCGTCAGTTGAATTTGCTGACCGTGTCTCGTGTTTATTGCACCTGATTTTTAATTTTGCATCGTATGTTTGTATGTAAATAAATCTCTTGCTAAAAACCCTGAGTCTTTATCTGATTTAGTTCAAATAATCCTACTTTTGTTTCCCGAGTTTCACACTTTCACCATTCCACTTTCGCAAACTCCAATTTCCTTATTAAAATAAAAGGAGTTGGTGAAAGTGGAAGTCATCGTGAAAACAATCTTCGTCTATGGCGTATTTATTAATGTCTGTGGGTGTGGTGTTTTTCAATGCAGAACGATGTAAGTCGATGTTTATCTATTTATCACGGATCACAAACACAGGCTTACTTTATCCTAGGTGAAACAAGGCAAAGTGTTTTCATGTACAACAACATTTCATCCAGACTTTTTTTGTCAGGTGTGTCCAACTCTAATAAAAAAAAGTGTTTTATCATGGTTTAAAGCAATAGTTTCTCTCGTAAATGATTTTCAACACATTGCTCTCTACTACACCATGGAAGTCTCTATGCTACCGATGTTAAACATTCGGCAGATGTGATATAATTAATGCTTTTGTGTCTTTTTCAGAAAGTGAATATTAACAGTATTTTCGTTATTTTTGGGATAACACTTTCTTAGTTTGAACAGATTCCAGTTCAGAAATTTTGCAGGTTGAAACCTGTCCGGTAATCGACCCTACAACTCTCACTTCGGCACCGAATCGCCAGCAGCACACGCCGGCCACTTAGACCACCCAGCTATCCGGCCTTCTACAAAATAGAGGGTTAGTCAGCTTGAGACTAAACTTTAAATAAAAATAAAAAAGAGAGTGTGGCGGAACGGACAAAACTGGTCTGCCTATAAATGGAAATCTGACAAATATTTGATAAAAGATTTCCCAGTAAAATGACCAATGAAATAAATTCAAAGACTATGATCAAAAGATTCAAAATTCCGTGGTTAATATGCTTTCGCCTAAATGCTATATGGCATGCATTGATCTAAAAGATGCTTACTATAGTACAAGAGTAGTGGAACTCCGAAGAACGATAAACTCATTATGAACTCAATGTTTCGGCGCTTTATTTTGCCATCATCAGGAGAATGCTTTCTATACAGTTTCAATTTCAGAGCAATATCAGAAATACTATATTTGACAACAACTTGTACAAGTTTGTATGTTTTCCAAACGGCTTAGCCTTTTGCCCCCTTAAATTTACGAAACTCCTAAAACCATTCCTGGCTAAACTACGACAAAGAGGACATTTTGTGTCGGCATACATTGATGTCCAATCACAATCGTATGAGCTTTGTGTCCTGACTATTTTGGAGGTCATTAAATGTTTTGTTTCGCATGGATTTACTGTACATCCCATAAATCCAGTCTAGTACCTTCAACACAACAGATATATATAGGGTCTATGACTATAAGGTTAAAAAATAACAAAGCTGAAATATTCAAACGTCGTTGTGCTCAATTAGTCAGAAAAGAGAAAGTATCGATCAGAGATGTAGCCCGAGTCACGGGGAAAACTGTTTCTAGTTTTCCTGGATTCAGGTATGGCTCTTTACATTATAGACAAATTAAACCGGAGATGGTGGTTTGCTTTATAAGCGAACAGGGATAAATTTTATGTTTACATGTGCTTATCTGCAAAGGTGTAGAAATATTTTAATGTTGTTAGTCCTGGTTATCCTGGGCTGGTTGCTCGAAGCACTATTAAATGTCATCCGCTATTACAATCGTATTCTCGCGAGAGTTTCTATAATGGACGAGACTAAGACAACTCTCGTACGCTATGCCAGGCCATCGCGCATTCATTTCCACCAATATTTGGGGCGACGTATGCCACAGACCAGCAAATAAAAGAAGTGCAAAACAATATGGCCCGGGTGTATCTTAGAGTCAATGTCTCGACGTAGGAAGGAGAATCGATTATAATTTAGAATGTATCTTTGGGTGTTCACCAATGAGGTCGTTGATTACGATGACGTTACACTATTCACGTGAAAGAAATGAAGATCATGTTATGCTATTCCAGGTTGCCAAGGAAATAACAAAGATTAATGCATTGTGGGATGTTGTGTCTTCGTATATTAAATCGTCCACAATAAACATACCTTTGTCCTTCAACAAGGGCTTACAAGCGATCAGGATTTCACGTCTCTGAGGACGCATAAGGAATTTGACAATAATATGGCGTGGATTGCCCTCCCTTCTCATGCCACTCCTGTGAGCATTTTCAATGAAACAATTCTTTTTCCAGGTCTTTCTCAACAACATTTTTAACTAACTGTATACAGTTTTTACCAACTGACTTGTATTCCGACGAATCTTAAATTAAATTCTCTACTGTAGCGTTCTTGATTTAATAGTACGTTTTAGGTCTTTATTTTCCTGAGCGTGATTCGACTTGATCATTAAGACGATTTTGTGCATTAGAGGACTGGGTCAGATTTTACCTGCTTTAAATCATTGTCAGACATTTCCATTACTTCTTTTTGCTGCTTTTCAACAGTAGCTAGGCGCCCTGTAAACTCCCATTGCTGCCGTATGACTTTGTCTAGGGAAGATTGAATATCGCTGAAGGAACGTCTTATAAAGTATTCCAGTGATTGAACAGAGCCACAGTTGGAAGAGAAGATTGCTCACTGAGGTCGCACGCTTGGCCCGGATCATTTTGCTCAGCTCGACTGTCTTTCTCAGGTGTCTGGTTTGTCGTCTACCTGGTCAGATTTTGTCTTATTATTTTGGCGTTTAGGTGTCATTTTGTCCTCTAAAAATATACATATACAACAAAGACACTTCCAAAAACCACGTATCT
>JAQQZZ010104440.1:0-16093 GCA_030265115.1 Mopalia vespertina
ATTTCCGGTGGAACTGGTTACATTATGAACATGATTTTTTATGGTACACCGTCCTTAATGGGTACAAAATGGAATTTTATTATTATTTAAAGCCACCTTTCTTGTATGTTCAACTTATCGACATCCAAACGAGTGTTAAGTTTCTTTTTTGACTGAGTTTATATAAGTTAGATGCGTTTTTATATATAAAAAAAAATAAAATAAAAAAATACATTCTAAAAGATAACAACAGACAAACAAACAAACGAACAACAAAAAATACAAAAATTAGTTACAAGCAGAATATGTATCACAAACAGAAAACAGTTAACTGTAAGTGTTATAAGTGGCTGTGTTTGGGATTAAACTGTTTTGCTCTTCATTCCTCAGCCGTGTTTCGATTTTTAAAATTCACATTGTACCAATAAAAAAGTTGAATATAATGACCTCAATGCCACTGACATTTGGCATGAGACCAATACAAAAGTTGAATATAAATTACTTCAATGCCACTGACATTTGGCATGAGACGTTGCATACGTCTATTAAATGGACGTTTTATATTATATGCCGTCTGGTTAAGGACTGTATAATTAAAGCATATTTATGCTGTCAGCTATATGCTGGGAGGGAATTTTTTTTCCAACAGAGATTTTATGTAAAGCACGTCGCATTATGCCTAAAGTTATGTAAATGCGAATTCGTATCCAATAAACCATACAATATATAGAGATACGAGGTATAGCCCTATAAAAACTGCAGAAATAAGGTCTGCCTCTGAATACTAAATAACGTTGAATCCGCATGACGGATTGAACGCGGAAGACATTTTTGAGCGAGTGTGGAGCTGCTGAGAAAAGATTGATTTTGACATGAAAATGGACGTCGAGTGGTCGTTTTATGGGTCGGTCTAACCCAAAAGTGTCTAAAGAAGAAATTGAGCAATTTTTATATATTCGAAGATAAAGTTCCGAATCATGGTATCGTTCGGCTATTTCTAGTGGTTAGGAAACTTCATGTAGCAAAACTAGGCTGACCCAATCTAATTAAAATCAGATCACAAAAATACTCCCCGTGTTTTATTTGTCGCTATATTGAGATCTAACGCAATAACTCTATACTTATACTATTCAATTAGGTCAAGCTTACTGGGGTTCACGAAATGTCCAAGTTTCAGTTGTCCAATAAAAACACAGATAACACGGGGCCATGGTAAACGCCAAATTCAGCCAAACCAAGCAGAAGTTGTCCGATTTTCTTCTATGTTGATGTTGTTAGTCGCATGTATACAAATGCAATTCCACTCAAAGTTTATTATTTGAACGGTGTGTTGATTGTGCCGGCATGTATACGTTGGTCATGGAAAAATACGCAGTCGGGAAACTTCGTCGTCGGCGGCGGAAATCTTGGGCTTTTACAAACGAGAATTTAGAAACAGCTCTGTGATTGGTCAATTTAAGAAACCAATCGACAATGTAGGTGGGGTAATTGCGTTAGATCTCAATATAGCGGCAAACATAACACGGGGAGCGTTTTTTAGATCTGATTTTAATAAGATTGTGGCTGACCTAGTGTGGATGATGTGCATACGCCGGTAAATAGGCTACCGGCTAACGAAATGTATGATTTTGGTGCATATATAATCACATTAATACATCTAGCACGGCCAAGCGCAATGATGATATCGCAACGACGACAATCGCGCGAGGTTTTCCCGATTGCATATTGCGCCAAACAAATTACAATTCTTGATTTGAATGGCATGCATGCATGCTGCACGCTAAATAAACTCCTACATCTATTTCACTCGCATGCTTGACAGCGGGTGCAATGGGCGAAGAAAATATACTGTTGCAGTGTATACAAGAATTGTGTTTCGAAGTGTTTAAGAAAACAGAGATTTTACGCAATAATGGAGTTTTAATCAAGTTAAAAGACTGGAATATGTGTGGCTTCACATGAGTTGACTATGGGAGATGATTAAGTCAGATAAAAAGAAAATGGATATGGAAATGTGATTGGTTTGGCTGTTTGTTGAAATTAACCGTTTCCTACCTTCCCCATCTTCTCTAGCCAAGAGTTTTATTCCGAGCTACTCTGCATTAATGCTGATATATATATATATATCATGTTCCTGTAACATTAATTCTCTTTAATATACATATTCATTAGTTCATCTTTATATCTCTAAAATACTAATTTCTAAGCTGAATTATGACTAACCCATGGTGAATATCTTGCTGTCTACATTTGTAACAATACTTTGTGTACCATATTAATGGTCATTACCCTTCTCTCGAGATGTCTGTAGGTTACCCAAAACACAACTCGAGATTAAGGTTTATTAGAAACTCGTCTCTGGGAGTTAATCTAGAACATTTATAAGAGGATTCGTCGATTTTAATTGATCTACATCCCAGTGCCAGTGTGATTGCTTTAAAATATATAAATATATATATATATGTATATATTTTGAATTATATATATATATATTTTATGTTTATATATATAAATTTGCCTGCCTCCACCGTGATTCGATATATAACACAGACATTAACATTTCTTCGTGTGCCTGTGGTACTATATGAATACATTTTATTTTATTTAAACCGTCGCAGTGTTACCTCCATGGCATTGCGTAGGGAATGCTGAAAAGCTAGAGCTACTTTATGATTACAAAATGAGTATGAATAATGTACAGCTCTGAATGCCGAGATGGTTGCGTTTTCAACTCTATAATATATAGTTGGCGGCATTTTTAATTTTTTTTGCCGTTGAGACAAATCGCAGACACAGCTGGTTTGCTCAAATGGTAACATAAAAACAAACTCCTTTCATTTGAACTAATTTTAACATTAAGCTGGCTATCACTTTAATCAGTTTTTAATTGTAATTGTGTTATCATCGTTTATATCTGGCAGTGTGTATGTTTGTCATATAGGATTGTATATTGAGTTGAGTTAACGGACATTGAATCCTGCTGAACCAGCATCGCTGTGAAAATATATGTAGGCCCATACGGAAAAACAGATTAACACTATTCTATTAAAAAAAAAAACAACCATTGGTGTAATCTAGAAACCATTGTCAAGACAGCTTAATGACAGCTTGGACAAATATCATTATGTGAGCAACAACGTTTCAAACCAATGGACACGCAGTGCAGTTGTCTTATCCGTGATATTTGCTACGACTACAACTGCTTCACCAACATCTTCGCACTTCTGTGCCAATTGTTTCCACATTACGAGAAAGCAGCGAAGTCATTCTCCGCCAATTTGGCCCCCAACAGCGGACTATTCACGGAGCTTTCACAATCGCATTGTGGCGATGCGTTACTGTGGTACGTATCATCAGGAAGACCATATACCTGACGATGGGCTACGCTATCAGAGAGCTTGTCTTTATTGAAGTACAGCATATCTTTTTAGACTTAGGTTTTACTCAGTCCAAGAACCATTTTTTTTTTTAATCATAGAAAACATCTGTTCCACAACTGTATGCTGAATTGTCTCAGAAACCAATGAGTTATAAAATAACCAAAGCTCGTTTGATAATCTTTATTCGGGTTTAACGTCGCACTGAAGGGAAAATATAAGACAACGTATTGTCCCTTCCTCAGTCTGCCTTACTGAAATATGGTATAACACCTGAGAGTATTTCGTTGGTTTGATTTGGGGTTTAACGTCGTACTCGAGGCTATTTCACTTATTTGACAACTGCTTGTCCATTTCACACTGTTCCTTGCCATATTACGATGGAAAACCGAGAGGAAACCTTGTTAAAACCACCCCCGCGATTGCCGGAGCGACATCATGTGACTCACACTCATATACCTGCTGGTTTGATGGTTTGATTGGGGTTTAACGTCGAACTCAAGGGTGTTTCACTTATATGACGACGGATTGTCCGCTTCACACTGCTCCTTGCCTTATTACGGTGGAAAACCAGTAGGAAACCTCGTAAAAACCACCCCCGCGATTACCGGAGCCACATCTTGTGACTCACCCATATACCTCAGGGTCGACAGACGGATATACCTGCTGGTCGACAGACGGAAACAATACTGTGGACAGTACCCGAGAAGAAACCTTAAACAAAACATGCCTGCAATTACCAGAGCTTATCTCATTTGACTCTCGTTAAGTCTCGTATATACTAGAGTTCAACTAGGGGAATCCAACATGTGAGTAAATAAACAAAGCAGAAAACACACCAATGAAAATATTTCAGAATTATATCAAAATGTATTTACAAATTAACATGGCTATTCAGTTTCTATGATTTCAATGTGAATATTGACATATGACAATAGCGTAAGATGAAATTACATGACATTCTTTATGTACATTTCCAAGAAAACATTCTTGAATACAAAGACATGTACATACAAATACATGTGTGTACATGTATGCTAACATTGTGTAAATCCTAACAAAAAATAATGAAAGGAAGAAATTAAGCAGGTATGGCAAAATTATTACAGAAGATTTTTTATTTTTTTTTACAAAAATAACAACATCTGATATTGAATGATCTGAATCGAAAAACCTTTTGTAGCACAAACATAAATTAACTTTCTGTTCTATTTACTTTTACTATTCTGATTGAGAAGTGAAAACTACGAAGTCCGAAAAGAATCACTCCCTCTCAATCGTAAAGGTGCTTTTAGAGATCTGTTTAATTGGGGTCTCGTGGAGTAATTAGGGTGGTTTCACTCGCATCGGCTGACAGTCAAATTAGTGACCCAGGACATAATTGACAAGAAATGATAACAGGATACAAGCAAGGTTCTTGACCAATCATAACACTTAGAAATTCTTGTTATAGTGGAAAGTAAACTATCAGTGTAATTTTTAGCTAAGTGTTAGATTTCTCAAAATTGACAAGGGAAGTAACCCTTGCCGAGATTACAAGGAATTTTGTTGTTGCCACTAACTTGTATACCTGTTCCCAATCCATCCGTGTTAACAAATCATGGGGGTTTTATTTAGCACCTTACAGTCTTGCTGGACCCCTTGGGCTCAAAAATGACCTAAAAATCTTTTATTTAAAGTTTAACACATGAGTATATACATGTGCATTGCATGTAAAACAAATAAAATTATAGATATCAAAATTTGAGGCTGAAGCCTGGGCCTACTGCTGAGGCCCCCTTTGAAGCAGACCCCATGTGGAACCCGGCACCCATTTTAATGACAGCTTCTTCATCTTGATCCTGTAACAGACAGAGAAATGGTTGGTTGGTTGATTGATTGGTGTTTTACGCCTTGGTTAAGGGTATTTCACTTACATGTATATGATGGCGGTGTGTTCCAACAATAATTGAAACCGGCACAACCAAGATGTGAAGCATTTCTATAATGTTGGAAAGTTAATGTTCCTCAATTGCTGAGTAAAAACAGCATTGCTACTCTTCAAACAAACTGCCCTTTAGCCAGAGGAGTCGAGAGGACAGAGAAAATATGTTGAATTAACAGTGAATGGTCATGTCCGAGTGAAATTAAACAAGTAAGTTATGTTTGAATATCCTATTCTGCAGACCTGCCTTCCCTAGGAGAAAGTTATGTGTAAAAACATCCCTTTTTAGGAGTATTTTCTTACCATTATGTGTTTTTTTGTGATGAAGCATAGCATAGGATTTTAATTTCTATGTGTATTTTAATGGCCTATCGGCGTATTTATCACAAATTATGTGTACAAAATACTCCAGAAAACAACAGATAGGCAGGTCTGATTCTGAGGTGCATTTTTCAAATTTCATGGTGTCGATAAATAACTCCATAAATCCTAACAAAATGATAAAAATGTTAATTTTTATCTGATTAAGTTAAGACTTCTGTAGTATAAAATACAGGCAGTAGTCAACTTTGTCAGATTATGTACATTAAAAGTTAGATACAGAACAAGTGAACCTTATTTCTTTGATATATTTTGAAATATTTTGCCAACAGTCTTTTAAGATACAATCAAACAAGCTTTAGGAAGTTATGTCATACCTAAGGCAAATTTACTATTTAATTTGATGGACTGATTGTTTGATGTTTAACGCAGTGCTTAAGGCTATTTCACTTTTAAGATAGTAATTTTCTGCAACACTAAAGTGATGCTAATACAACCATAGAATGGGACATGTTTTGATTTCTTGGAAAACTGATTGACAAGAAAAGACAATTTTTTCTTTATTTTGGAAGCAATAAATGCTGGCCACCTAGATCATTCCTTCTACAAAATAGTAGGTTAATTTACTGGGTCCATTTGCTCCAAGCGCTATTAAATTTAATCTGCTATTAGATGAGATCCCACCATGTTGAAGATCTATCTCTAACCTGGTATTAGCGATTTAATCTGGCGTTAGCGGCTAATCGTCTTTCGAGCAACTGGCCCCTGGAGTCTAGTTAGTTAGTGACATTTACTAACCGTCTGACAGGAGGATAGCACAGCTTCCAAAGATGAAAGCAAAATAATAAGTTTCGTGTGAAAACCACAAGAGGACCAGTAGTAGGTCATGCTAACCGCTGAGCCACAGCTGATGGTTTTTTCACTTATATGGCAACAGATATTCCACTTTGTCGTACTTTTATATTAAGAGAAAACCTTGTGAAAGCCAAAGCTGTGACCTTGAGTGACAAGGTCATATATCTGATGTCTGTCCACTGGAGGATTCAATGTAAAAAGTGGAGGATTCAATGTAAAAAGTGGAGGATTCAATGTAAAAAGCGGAGGATTCAATGTAAAAAGTGGAGGATTCAATGTAAAAAGCGGAGGATTCAATGTAAAGCGGAGGATTCAATGTAAAAAGCTGAGGATTCTATGTAAACAATGTTGAAACATACCAGTAATTTAGCATATGCTTTCCCACCAGATGGGGGCTTGGGTGAACTTGCATGTTTCCTTGACTGTTCGCTTTTAGCGGGCCAGGTTGGGAACATGGAGGATTCCACAGGAAGTGGAGATTCATTGAAGAAGTCGTGTTTTACAGCATCGTCAGCTGTTACTCTTTTTACAGGGTTGTACGTCAAAAACCTGTAAGGTACAGGTGGAAATAAAAATAATTAAATCACATTCAATTAAAGGAACAAACAGTGAGAAGATAGAACTCAACTGTATAAAGACATCACAAACAGATAAGCCTTGTGTTGCCCAAGTTCTGAGAGCACCAGGGCAGCATGTAGGAACTTCCCACTGAGGGCCGCAGCCCCCAACTAATCATCTCCAGGAACACAAGGAACATGTTTTCCTCATAGATGTGTTTAGTTAAAGGTTTTATATATACCATTAGGGGCTATTTCACAAACATAACATTATTATCTCTCTTTCTTCAAAGTGCTCTTTCAACTGGACATGGAATCCACCAAGCTGGCTACTGCTCCCAAATAATTCCTGCACACAGTTTGTCATCGCACCTGGATTTAAACTACACATGTCTAGATCGCCACCCACCTCCATACACTAGCCGTCTGGATACAGCTTTTAGTGGGTGGGATGTAAATGAGCAGTTTTAAATTTAAAAACTAATAAATAAAAAAATCTGTATGTGTTAAATTTTGAAAAACTTAATTACTTGTTCATAAGTTCAAATCCCTGATCGGTGAGATAGCTACCGAATCTCTGTCTGAGTGTATTGTACGGGTACTCGGCAAACGTACACTTCTTCATGGCTGACAGTTCAGACACGCCTGGCCAGATCTTCTCATTGGGGGTGCCTAAATCCTGTTACAAAGTATGGAGACGGAATGAATAATAATTTAATACATGTTACTACAACTCATTTGACAATAGATTTGTTTGATTGGTTTAATGCTGTACTTAAGGTTACTTCACTCACATGACGGTGTGCCACCGCAATGGTTGACAGAAGCCACCCTACACAACATTAGCAACAAGTAAAAACAAGACAATCACAGGGCATAATACAACGGCATCACAAACTGATCAATTTCATGTTGCCCTTTAGCTCCAAGAGCACCAGGGCAACAGGAAACTCCATCCCAAACCTCTGCTGTAATATGTTAAAACAAATATTATCTTATTTTCTTCTCATACCATTTGGTGTTTAATGTGGTACTCATATGTTATAACGGCTAAATGTTGAGAAAAATTGCCTCACTGATTGGTGTTTTACACTGTGCTTAAGGCTATTTCATTTTTGTGAAGGCAGTGTATTCCAACAATAATTGACACCATTACAACAATAAAATGTGAAGAGCTTTTATAATGTTGGAAAGTTAATCCTCTTCCAGTGCAAGGTAAAGACAGTATTGCCACTCTCCAAACAAACTGCCCTTATCAAGATGGCAAGAAAAAATTGATTTATTTGTTTGTTTGATTGGGGTTTAACGTCGTACTTAAGGGTATTTCACTTATAGGACGACGGATTGTCCACTTCACACTGCTCCTTGCCTTATTACGATGGAAAACCGGGAGGAAACCTCGTTAAAACCACCCCTGCGATTGCCGGAGCCACATCTTGTGACTCACTCATATACCTGAGGGTCGACACAACATAATGTGAACATTATTACCATACATGGATTTGTTTGTTTGTTTGGTCTTTAACATCGTACTCAAGGGTATTTCACTTATATTATGAAGGATTGTCCACTTCACACTACTCCTCGCCTTATTACGGTGGAAAACCGAGAGGAAACCTCGTAAAAGCCAGCCCCGCGATTGCCAGAGCCACATCGTATGACTCACACATATACCGGAGGGTCGACAGTTACCTTATATGAAAGAAGCCTGCTCGTTTCATGGTAAAATCTTTTTTGTTAACAATGATAACGATGTAAAAATAACTATATAATATTCCTACCTGCCATCTTATACCCTGTTCACTTGACTTCTCTAATAGACTTCCCAACATATTGCACATGTGCCCTAATAATGGCTCTCGTAAAATATTAAATGCATACATCTGAAAATATCATTAAGAAATAGTTTAACAAGTAAGAAAATTTCATCTGGATAACAATTTTTAATCTCATTTCAGTGATTGTTTTAAAGTGACACTTGAAAGCGATCTCGGTTATGAGATTAATTTCATGCTTCTAGTAGGTGCTCAAATAACAAATAATTTGATTGTTTGACTGATTGGGGTTAAATGTGATATTTAAGGTTATTTCACTCATATGACTTCATGGCAGTCCATTTAGTGATGGAAACCACCCTCGATTTTACACGTTAGAAACAAAGACAAGACCGGACAATCACAAGATGCAATACAGTGAAATCACAAAACAGATCGGCTTCATGTTGCTCTATAAATCTGAGAGCAACAAGGCAACAGGAAATTCCCACACAACTACCTGCCAAATCTCACAAAATTTTTTATAATATTTTTGACATTTTATTGTTCTGTTTTTTAATGATAAAACTAATAAATTCTTTTATACATTGTTTGTTGCTCAAACAAGTATTAATGAATTTTGTGAGGAGTTAACATCACATGAACATCTCACCATTGTATCCCCAATATCTTGTCTGTAACACCTAAACTGTTCTTTCTCTTCTGGAAACAAAAAATCAAACAAAAAACTTGAATAGTTAACATTAAAAGTGTTTTGACTAGAAATCAAATCCTTATTCAACCCCATGTTCACATCTCTGACATATGTGGAAAGCTTGAAACGTTTCAGGTAATGTACATGTACTGTAGGTTGACCAACAGATCTCACATTTTCCCAGGCCACATTATTTGAATTTTAATACTGGGATTCATGGTGGTTGAAATGGCGATGGGTCTTGATAAAGTATTTCTGTTGGTGTTTAATATCCTCCCTAAGAAAAATATATCTTTTTTAAAAGGTTGTGTTGTGGAATAACACAGTATTTCCCATGATACATCAGTTGTGATGTGATAATAGTATGAAATAAATATTTTATCAAACAGTTCTTACCTGCTGACCACGATTCAAACTCGGAGGCCTCAGGATGCTGGACTTTCCGTAACAGCACCTCCATTAATGACAGGTAGATAGGCTGGAGTACAGGTAATACAATCCTGTGTTTATCAGGTTCTAATGTCACTATGTCATCCTAGAAATGTACAAAAAAACATCATTTAAATAACACCTTTATCAGTGACAGGAGGGAGAAAGTACAGGTGTAATACAACCCTGTGTTAACCAGAAGAAGTTGTTGTCAGTAATAGCCAAAAGTATCTTTATAAGCAGATCCTGGTAAGCTAATACGATGATCTGTAATAAACTTTATTTCTCTCATTTGTGACAGGTGTAGCCTCTAACACTTTATGGGCAAAGCAAGAATAACTCTTTTTAGCGTTGGCATGTCAGACTCCACCTCGAGTCGATCTTGATAATTACAAAGACCTCTAACAATTAGTCATTGCTATCAATTCAAAATCACTAATAATATACTGACATGTAGAATGTACCAGAATGTGACACAGCCAGAAAAGGTTAACAATCTGAGTAGTATACGGACCTGTAGAATGTACCAGAATGTGACACAGCCAGAAAAGGTTAACAATCTGAGTAGTATACTGACCTGAAGAATGTACCAGAATGTGACACAGCCAGAAAAGGTTAACAATCTGAGTAGTATACTGACATGTAGAATGTACTAGAATGTGACACAGCCAGAAAAGGTTAACAATCTGAGTAGTATACTGACCTGTAGAATGTACCAGAATGTGACACAGCCAGAAAAGGTCACAAATCTGAGTAGTATACTGACATGTAGAATGTACTAGAATGTGACACAGCCAGAAAAGGTTAACAATCTGACTATAATACTGACCTGTAGAATGTACCAGAATGTAAATGAGAGATCGCTGTAAGACTCATCCACTGGGTAATGACCTACTGCTGACGTACACGACTGATGAGGAAATAAAATAATTATGATTAAAGAGCATATGTCAATTGTGAACAAATGATAATGTTTCCTAACAGACATGTATCTAAAATATCTTCAGTTAAACTTGAAAACAAAACTGTTTGATTGATTGGGGTTTAATGCCATACTTAAAGTTATTTCACTCATTAACACCGTGTCAGCTGATTGAGTGAAGTAAATCACTGATAAGGCCACTCTAATTCACACAAACTTTGAAAAATTAAATGGTACTACTTTTATTCACCTAAAGACAGGCCTGTGCTGTTAGGGGGAAAGGACAGAACAGGGTCTCCCCATGGTTATGCCAACCAAATTTAGGAGGACCGATTTATAGGTTTCCCAAATTGTTAGCAGTTTTCATCTAAATTTGCATTTTGCTACTGACTTTGACAAATTCTGTCATATGATAATCAATGAAGATTGTTTTTTAAAGCATTTTTGCTTTATTTTTCACAAAGGCGCATTTATTTATTTAAAAAACAAGCAAATCAGGGGAAAATGCAAGTGTTAGGCTACCTCACAAAATTTTAGTGGACCGATTTTAAGGTTATGCCGGAAAAGACTACAGCACAGGCCTGTAAAAATGAACTTTGAGCAACATAGAGTTATTTCACCAATACTGTCAGTCATTATCAATAAACAGTTAAAAAACATCTAGTACATTTAATTTTCTTCACAAATCTGAGGAATCTCACAAAGTGTTTTAAGTCAATAAACCCCAGAATAGTTTCAAAATTTAACAATCATCAGCCCAAAGTAGTATAGAGGATTGAACAGCATCAATAACACTTCATCCTAATTACGTTGATAAAGTTTGTCTTCAGGTAGTTTTTATTGATATAACAATAACTTCTCTTTGTCACCAAATCTGTGTGAGTAAGATATCGGTCCGACACACCCAGTCACAGATCAGACACTAATACATTGGTAATCACACTAATATACCTACCAGCACCATGTTAATAAAACCGAGTGAATTTCTTCTCTTGGCCTCCTCTCCACCATATATACTATCCACAAACAGTTTGGAGTGGTTTTCAGCGACAGACACAACTAAACGACAAATTCCCTGACAGGTTTCCTAGACAATAAAATAACACTGCTGTTAGTTGTAGGTGTAATGAACAGTTGAATCATTTATCACCAGAATGGAGACATTTCAATTATGCTATGAAGAATGAACTGATAACTTGTTTAACCGCATTCTCCCTAAGCTATCCCAAGAAAACATGCTTCAAACCCGTAGTTATTCTGTGTGATATAGATACAATGATATGGTCAAGAAACTTTTGAGTCATGGAAATTAAAAATAAAGGGTCCATAATGATATCTGGCTAAAGATGAAAGTTTGTTTGTTGGTTTGATTGGGGTTTAACAAAGTAATCATGGGTTGCCAGTCCAATGGGTGAAGACAGCCCTTCTCAACACCACTAGCAACAATCAAAGACAATAACAGGACAATCACTGAACGCAATACAGATACATCACAAACAGAGTAGCTTCATATTGCCCCTTAGCATCGAGAGAACCAGGGCACCAGGTAGCTCCCTCCCAGCTCTCCATGAAGATGAAAGTGAACACAAAGTTCATCAATCAGATAATTTAGCACTAAGCTATGGTTATAATCAAAAAGGTCTTAGAGTAAAATTGAGCCGGTGAAAATCTATATACCGTATCTGAATCTTGTGCTCTTTTATGGAACATATCCTGTAGATGCAGCACTTGTGGAAGTAGTTTCTCTATTGTGTTAGGGTACCTGTCGAGCAGAAACGGAGAACATTATCAATAGTTAATAGCACAGAAAAACTGTACCTAACAGGTGAAGGAAATTACCTTAACATTACTGGATACAAAACAAGCACAGTACATAATAAATTATGCAAACAGAAAAGGTTAGCGAATTTACAGTTCCACAAGAGTTCTGTTCGTCCAGAAAGCACCCTCTAGCCACCCACTACAAGAAAGTGCAGTTTTATATAAATGAGTATAATGAATATCATCTAAAGCGTTGATTTACCTGTGTGAGTCTGGATGTGAGAAGACATTCACTAGTGAGTCTATTGCTGTATCAAACAGCTGTTCATTATGGATAGCTTGGAACACCTGGTGGATTAATGACTGAGACTCTAATATCGGGATCCCAAACTCAACCCAACTGGAAAAACATTTCAAGGCTTGTTCAAAGACCTCAGCTGGTGACGATGGAATCATAATACCTTGTAACAATGGTAACACTGGAAAAAATACGTCAAAAAGTATGTCAAAATTTATAAAGCCAAATGTCTCTATCTCTATCTAAAAGCAAAATGAGCACTGTATACATTTAAAAACTAAACACAGGTGCTTATATTCTAGGTTCACACACGGGCAAGAACACACCAGATTAGGATTAGTTTGTACAATATTTCTGATTGGCATGCTTGGTGATTCACATTGTACACCCTCAGGTGACCGGCAACTTTCCTACAACAGAACGTTTTAGATGTTCGGTTTGTTTAGAGTTTAACGCCATTCAAGTACTCACGGTTATTTCACTCATTTGAGGACGTGGATCAACCACCCTTAACGGCACTGGCAAAAAAATAATGACAAGACAGCTCTGTCACAAAAGGCAATTCTAGTACTCCAATCCAATTTAGTTTGGTGTTGCCCTTTAATGTTCTAAGGGCTGGTGATCGTGTTGGAGCACAGCCGAAATAAACTGTATTGACAAGAATAACACGGATACAAGGGGCGGGTTGTTAGAGGGAGTTTCCTGTTGTCCAGCAACCTTCAGAGCAAAGAGGCAATAAAAGGCAGATTCATTTTGGCATTTAAGTTGTTCTGTCTTGTCTGTGTTTGTTGCCAGTTAAGTTTAAGGTGGTTAACAAAAAATGATAATGCAATTTAGAAAACGGTCATCTTCTTATTTAAACTCACCTTTATTTGAAATCATGATTTATAAACAAAACTGTTATCAATGCCCTTCAAGTATCCTATTTATCTGATGATGGCTTCATATAAAGTCATATCTGAATACTAAGATGACAATTTTCAGGGTTGCTTTAATATTATTCCCTTATTTATTTTCGATGGGTGAAGCTTCTCTGAATATAAATTATTGTCTTGTCTGCATAAAGTTTATTTGAAGTGTTACCTGAAGTTACCCACTGGTCATCATTATGTTTTACAGTATAGCTTATTTCTTTCAATAATAGTTCTATTTCAACAAATTTGTTTAATCTGAGTTGGCAATCAGGCCATATGGCAAAGCAGTTCTCTGTAACATTACAAAATATACACAGCAGAAATATTATATAACACAAATCATACAGATTAGGTCATAGTCACAAATAGTTAAATAGGACAATAGAACAAAATCATACAGTGAATAATAATCAGTAACACACCATGTTTTAATGCTTTTTCTAGATCATGCCTCAGAAGTCCTCTCTTATGGGCAGCCAGGTTCAATGTGATAAACTGGAAAACAGAAAATAAAAACATCAAAAAGAACACAATTAAAATTCTATTTATGTCTTCATTCATATTGATTAGTTCAATTCTTACTATTTTATTTATATAAAGTCAACAAACCCTTATAAGCACAGGTGGTTATCTAAAGCATTCAGAAAACCACTTGGGAGTTTTAATAAACCCATTTTAAGACATTGAAGTAGAAGTATATTATAGAGGTTCTCTAATGAGTGACCCAGTGATATCAAATTGATGAAACAATGGTAGTAACTTTCTATAATTGCAAGCTTTAGGTGAGGAATAAACGAAATTACTGCCCAGGTTTCATAAATTTGATATCCGGGTCACGCATTTGAGATTCGGTTTATCCAATAATTGTAAGTTTTGTATTAATTTCAGTAAGATATCAATATGTATATCAAATTATATGAAAAGAACACTTTAGAACATATGCTGGGACGAGCGTTGCACTCTTACATAACAGGAGCAATAAATTTGTGTGAAAATTCAACTGGACAGGAAGACAACAAGGAAATGGGAAAAGGGAGAAGTGTTAAATCTGCTGTGAAGAATCCGGTGATGATTCTGTTTGACAAACATGGCTGTGGTTGGATGACAACCATTCATTATTGTAACTGGCTCAAGGAAGATTGGTTTGTACTAATTGAACCTCCTCAGTAAATAAAGCATTATTATTATTAACTGATGTGAGATGGGACCGACAATCTGGAGGTTATATGGTTGTTTGGAACTGTGCAGACAGCATTTGCAAGTTATAAATATTAAAGTATTCTGTGTAAGTTGTAGCGTTTCATTGGTTCAATTGTATCAATGAACAGGTGACCAATCAGAGAATGGGAAAGCTGTATCACACATGTGGAGATATGAAACCAATATTTCATGGCTGTATTATACTGCAATGTACTGATTTATGGGATAAATGTACACATTTACCTTATCTAAATTAATACATGTAGAGCATAGAATCCGATAGATTGGTGTTAACCTTGTGATCCACAATATTTCACTGGTATTATGGATGTGTATTTTAACCGTAAATGATCACACATGTGCAGCCATTGATAAATAAGTGTCCCCCCATGCTAAATAAACACAGTATGACTGCTCTGGACATCCTGCGGGCTAGAGGGATGCACAGAATCATGGGGAAACCATCAAGTGTTTAAAATATTGTTATTAAACCAATTTGTGTTGTATACAAACCTCTTCAGGAAGGACAGTGAGTAAATCTAATAGAACTACACATTTCTGAATCGGCTGGAGAAAAAAAAGAAAGAAAAAAGACAGGGTTATTGGTTTGTTGTATTTATTTCTTTTCTGTGACTTTGTAGCATACATGTACCTACGGTTATTTCACACGTGTGATGATTGATTGATTGATGTCTTATACCATGCTTAGTTTGAGTTTGAATCATAATATCAAGTCCTGAAAACCACAAGGGATCACATTTTTAAAAAAAAACAGAAAACCCAATTAAAAATATACAACTTAAACACAAAACAAAGAGGTAGATAAACAGCTAATCTGAGCAATATTAACATTAACTGGTCTAACAAGGCAATGGCTTTTCAGGATGACACAGACATAAATCTGTTCAGAGCAAGTATAATATATATTTATACATCCAGATGTACTGATTTATTGTATTTTTGTTTTATTCTGTTTTCCTGAATCATTGAAAAATAATGCATCCTAATACAGTTTGTTTGTTTGTTTGTTTGATTGGGGTTTAACGTCGTACTCAAGGGTATTTCACTTATATGACGACGGATTGTC
>JAQQZZ010104451.1:0-16091 GCA_030265115.1 Mopalia vespertina
CTCTTTAATGGATGATAACCAGAGTTACGATCAGGTTATGAAAATGGAAATTAATGTATTGTATTACACACAAAAAGGTTTACTTATTTATAGAATATGGTTTTTGGGTGGTCTTCTCCTTTAACGACCCAACGGCATGGGCGAATAAACGAAACACAACGTTCAGTACACTCTACTCTGGTGTCTAGACTAATGCCTGTCTAGAAACATCTGGTTGAAAAGACAGGGTTCGGTACCATATGTTTATCAGTAGTATAGAGTGCGCAACTCGGTTATCATTTGCTAGTACATAACAAGGAAGGGTTTAACATTATCAGGTACTAATTGTCTATTAAATAAATAGTAGAGAGGAGGCGATTTGGCTCCTATCTACTACTTCTTTATTACAAACAAAGAAGAAATGTACGTTATTATGTACTAATGTCAGCACCTTTAGTACATGTTCAGTAAGGGCTCTATGTTAATGAGTACTAGTGGCCGGCGGCGTCCTTGACGTCACGTCACAGCGCTAAAACATATGTCTACATGGGTATGTTGTTGTTGTTGCATGACATGGGATAAGGAGAAAATGAGTACTCACCACCAAGAGTGTGTTAGAGTGTGTGGGGTCATGTGTTAGATTGTCATTGCAATTTTTTGGGGAAATCCTGTTTCGTAAGATTTGGGTGGTCCTGATAAAGACCTTTTGGAAGTAGGAGCGCCTGCCACCACGGTCTTCTCCGACTACTTACTCGACAACAGAGACCTGTACTGGCTACCGAGATGGGCCAGGTTACAAAACAAGCAAACTAGGATGAGAAGATGGAGGTTGAGGAGAAGCTGACTGACAACCAAGATACGTCAATGCAGAAAAGAAGCACACCAGCCACGAAGACGAGAAAAAGAAAATGTAGTGAAAAAAATTATGGCAGAATCCGCCAGGCACGCTCAATAGCCATCTTTATTCCAACAGTCCTTTTCTGAACGATGTCCTCGTGTGGTACAACAACCTCGATGTCGACCCGTTCATGGAAATCGCAGAAGGAGGATGGAGAGGTGTAGATTACTCAGGCTCACTCATTTCGGTAGACAGACAGCTAGGTGGGTAGATTCAGCAGGCAGCGAGAGAGCAGGCAGGTGATGGGTTGGTGAGAATGCTCCAGTGTAGCTTGGTCATCTCTATATATACTGTAAGCGTGGACGTGTGAGAAACTTGTTACCCGTTGGCTCGAAAAGTGTTCTGAGTTGTGCTCCGTTGTGTTAGAATTCGGGGTGGTGGAAGGTCCTGAGTGGGGTAGACTGTTGGGAAGGTGTGTTTTTTTTAGGAAAAGCGATTAAAGCGATCGAGGTGCAACTTTTTAATACGGAATACTATTTGCTGTCAACATGCGTGTGAGTTGAGTTGAACAGCGGCTGTTTTCATCGAGATTATAATAAAAGCGGTGTATTCATGTTATTTTTTTTAGGTAAGTCGCTACCTTAGGCGAGTCATTATCATTTGGCACTGGCCGTTGTACTTTGAGTCCTGATAACAAGTAGTTTGAGCGATTGGGACCGAGCAGCCTCGAACACTTACAAAAAAGACCACAGCAAAAAATGGCGCAGAGCCCAGTGCGTGACTGATGTCATGACAACAGCAGAGTGACTGCTGTTGTCGTGCGCTTGTTCTATTTTTAGAACTAGGTCTCGTGACACGGTCAAGGCGTTGACTCGGAAACAAATCTGAGTTGTGCTTCGTTGTGTTAGATTCTGGGGCTGGTCGGGGACCTGGGTTTGGGAAGACTGTTGGGGGAGGTGTGTTTTTTTAGAAAAAGCGAAGCGATAGAGGTGCAACATTCTAGGCCTGACGATGGCGGGGTATGGACAGTGTAAATGACCGAGCCAGATAACAAGCCATGTTATGCAATGACATTGACGTTGAAAAAATGTACCATTACGTCAACATTTCGTGTAAAAGTGTCTCCTGGCGTCATTAAGGGAACGTATCAACAACGACATGAGGGTCGATCGAGTAAACCCCCTTAAACAATGAAAGTATAGATGGCGCTGTGAACATCAGGACATTTGAGCTAGCATTTGTTATTATTACATCATAAGGAAGGGATCTTACTTCTCATGTAGTGGAAAGGGGGTGGGTAAAAATTAAAGACGGCGCTGTGCTGCGATGGACATCCGGGCATTTCAGCTAGCATTTGCTATGACATCATAAAGAAGGGTTGTTACTCATAATGCATTGGGAAGCGAATGGGTAACAGCGCACGCCTGACTGAGGTAGGGTTGGCGCTAGGGCTGCTATGGGGTGGCGTGGGTGTCTTTGCTTTGCGCGCGGTGGACTTCGCGAGAGTTGACGAGATGTGACGAGATTTGAAATGTAGTGCTATAGGGTCACAGCAATGACACCAAGAGTTATCTCCTTTGACTGAATCAGCCTTGCCGTCTCAGCATGCCATTCTCGGACGAGGCTCTTCGTCTCTGACGTCCGCACCGCATCGGGCAGCGGCGGCGGCGGCGGCATCACGCCGCAGCAGTACGTCGCGACGTCATGGCGTCGTGCCGTTCTTTGGCGTATTGCGGCGTTCTGTGGTATGACAATGGCGCTCTGCGGCGTCGTGTAGTGTCATGCGACGTCGGTGGCTCCGCATGACGCCTCAGAAAGCCCACCGCAAAGGTGACGTAGGTAAACAGTCTTGAGCATTTAACCAGACCATGGCCTTCAAGTCCATTAGTCCTGGGTCTACAGCCGAACAAGAAGGATGTCTTTTGTGTGCGATATTTGTGAGCGTCATTTTTCTAGAAATTACGATAAGATGCGTCATAAATTAATCAAGCATCCGGAAGGAAGCAAAGAAGAAAATGATCATGGTAGTATTCAAGATCATACTATTGTTGAAGAAGAAGACGTAGAAGAACCTTCAGTCTGATTACGACGACCCATCGGTATCGTCGCATTCAAACGAGAGCAGCGATACCGAAAGTGGAGATGACGGTAATGATGGCGATGGTGACGCCCCGTCCGCTGAGGCCTCTAGTGACATAGTCAGCAGCGTTCTCAACAGCTTTAAAGATAATAATTATCGAAGAAGCAGGCGCTGATATGGACAAAGCTACCATGCAAAAAGCCTACGAAACCATCTTGCCCTACATTCGTTAGTCGATCCGCGACGAATATCTTCATCATGACACACATAACTCCCGTAGAGCCTGTCGTGACGTCGCAGTGACGCCGCACGACGCCGCAGAACGCCGTCGTAACCTCGCAGAACGCCGCAAAACGCCACAGAACGCCGGCGTGACGCCGCAGAATGCCGCAGCAGTATTTCCTGGCGTCGTGGTGTCGTGGAAAAGTGCCTGTTCCACGACGCCGCAATGTGCTGCCGAGGCGTCACGCCGCTGCCACTGCCGCTTTACGATGCGGTGCGGTCGTCAAAGAGACGCAGAGCCTAGTCCAAGAATGACATGCTGTGATGGCCATGCTGGTTGAACCAAGTGTTCGAGGCTGCTCTGTCCCAATCGCTCAAACTGCTTGTTATCCAGACTCAGCGTACAACGGTCAGTGCCAAATGGTCATGACCCACCTAAGGTAGCGACTCACCTAAAAAAATAATTTTAATACACCGTTTTTATTATAATCTCGATGAAAACAGCCGATGTTCAACTCACCTCACACGCATGTAAATCATACTCCGAATTCTAACACAACGAAGCACAACTCAGATCACTTTTCGAGTCAACAGGTCAACAAGTTTTTCACACGTCCGCGCTTACTGGGCAGAAGAATGCCACACATATCTTCCCTGAGTCTGGGCATTTAGAAGCATCCGCGGAAATATGCAGATGCTGAGGAGACCACTTTGAATCAATATGGTGCTGTGAAAGAGAGCGGACAATATAGAGAGGATCGCAATTTTTCACCGAAGTACCGAGCTCGAGGGACAAATCAGGATCTATGATATACCAGTGCGAGAAATTACATGTGATTGGTTTCTGGATGAGCATCTTCGCGAGCCAAGGTTAAGACATACGTGTAGTAACCTTGACAAATTACAAACCACTATCGTGTTATCTAAGTCGACCGGGTCCACATAATCTGTCCCATCTGGGGTTTTCCCCTAAATCCACCGGCCAATTGAATAAGCCGATTCAACGACAGCAGCAGTCTACTATACAGGAGGCAAAAATAATGACAGAAATAAACTTATAAACATGATCAAGAGCAGGTTTTGTGTTCACAGTTTAAATAATATTCATATCCAGTCATTGTACTATTTCTTTGAGTATCATTTTGTAACGATCGAGTCCTATTTAGCTTTTCAACGCAGACGGGCTGTACGCAAGGCATGGAGGTAAGACGGCGGACGGTCTTAATCAAATATTGGAGTCTTAAGATGTTTGTAAAGAACTATCAAAACAAATACACGTGACTGTTGTGTGATGGAGCGTCGCTGATAGGCCGGGTTCCCACCATTTTGGCTGTATGCTGCCAATAGAAATCCAGCATTTGAGGCTTAGCCAGAATACAAATTAACAGCGTTTTACAGCATGGTGTCTCTGTATGACTCTATATATAGAGATACCATGTGCTGGATTGGAGGATCAGCTACACCTGAACTAACTAGGATGTCATTTGCCCGATGTTTGAAAGACATGGGTTGTCTGCCACTATTGACATACAGATCATCATTATCTGTCGGTTTTTTAATTGTACTTGCAGAATTATTGATGGCAGACTTCAAATTAAGTGCAAACTTTATTGGGCGGTACTGACGCTGCCTTTTAAGAGGCCGTTTGTTGCAAAGAATCTGCAATGCTCATGGGCGTGGTTCTAAGAGCACCAGTACACAAGTACAACTGGCCTAAAGCCGTGCACTGTATAGAATCGAGCTTAGATTTGAGCGAGTCCTGAACTTGGCATTCATATTCCAACCGGGATTTTATCAGTGTTCTATACAGCATCAGCTTGGATTACTCATCAGCTCCCCAAATTTTTCCTTGAATTGACGCATTAGATTAATTGGCTTTTGGCTTTCATTTACAGCTGTGTTAATATGCTCAGCCCATGTCAAACGTTTGTCTTAAATTACACCTTAATATTTTAACGACGAGCAAATCTTAATTAAGCTTCTATCAATGAAAAGAAATTTGAGGTAAATTTTTTAGAAAAACGCCATGAAGCGTGTTTTGAAGATTGTGGTGATGCTTTGACCATGTGGATTAATCTATTCACCATACAGTGTATTTTCTACACATGCTCAGATCACGGAGAAACTTGTTAAGGGCCGCTGTCCTCCTGAATGATGCAATAAAGACATTGTATATATGACTATATAAAACAAACTTTAAAACTGACAATGGATCAGATACATTTTGGAGTATCAAAACAAAAAACCCAAATATATCCCGCTAAGGTAGATCAATATTCAAAGTGTGCCTTAGTAAGGTTAAAATAACAGATGACATTGCATTCCACCAAATTCCGTAAAGCAATATGGCCGTCACTCGCCTAGTAATTTTGAAAATATTCACATCTGTATCTATGTCTTACGGACATAACTTGAAAACGAATTCAGTTATTAACATCAAACAACGCTTCTTCTTCACATCAAACTTCCACGGGTGTGGTTGTATTTCACAAGATCCACCACACAACACGGCTGCCATTGCATATTTTGTGCTATTCACGTCTATATGTATTGTAAAAGCAATAACGGGAGAACGAATTCAAATATTAATTCAAACTTGAAATGCCGCTTTCTCCTAGTTAGGACAATGGATTGGGAAAATAATAACTTGAAAATAAAACCTTTGACTTTAAACTTGCAATACATATTTTGTTCTTGCAGTGAAAGAAATTCTATCATCAAATATTGCTGCCATTTTTTAAAAACTTTATTATGTACCCAAATATGTCAGGATTGTTTCTCCCAAATTGCCCAAACCATTATGGTGATAAGCAGCAGGCCATTTACTCTTTGGCGAAATAAACTATTCATAAACCTTAGTAGGGATGGTGGTTTGTCCGGGGTTGTGAAAATATTTTTTTAAAATAAGCCTTCACATGATTGATTGATTGGTGTTTTACACCGTGCTTATAGTTTGTACGAGGTTGCCGTCCAGTTTTCACAGTATTTAGGCAAGGAACAATGTGCAATGGATATATAACATATAACTGAAATACCCTTGGGTACGACGTTAATCCCCATTCAAACAAACAGAATATTTTCCTGGCGATAAACCAAAAATAAAATGATAATATACAGACAATTAATCTAAATGATGGCTGAATAAATATTCAATCTTAATTTTTTTTAATTTGTCTTATTTTTGGGGGATAAAATTTAACATATTTTGTGTCAATTTCGTCGATCTTGGGCTCATATTGGTATACAGGATAATGCCCATACGATTTTTTTGCAGTCTATCCGTTTCTGTTCCATCATTCGTATCAGACTATTTTTTTTATTTTAGTAACATACAGGTAAACTGAATGGCATTGGGGAGGATGGGTTTAGCATGACTATACGTGATTTACTGCAAAAATAAAGTGTTAAACAGATGTGCGCCATGACTAAACTTATAGGTTTGGCTCATATAAAACCACGTAACGACTGCACAATGTCATTTATATCTACTCCTTTCCGTATACTTGAGTGTGATAAGACGTGATGATTCTTATTCAAGCTCCCCATCTATGGCGTCTAAAGCATGGCGCACTTAACCTTGGACAACTTTGTAGATTCCGCCTAACAATATATGAGCAGCATTGCTTACGTTCTATGCAGGTGGTATAAAATTAAATTGTACGTGTTACTTTAAATGTTGTGATGACATCTGATAGGATTGCATAATGTAGGAATTGGGTTACAAAAGCTTCTAATTGCATTATAAGATTTTAGTCGGCTTTCGAACCACAATTACTCAATAGGCGCATTCGACTTGACGTTGTTCGACTGGTACATTCGTGAAGTGTCGTTAAACACGTTAAGTACGATTTTTTTTCCACGTTAAATGGATCAAGTGTTCAGTAAACAAAAATCGAACAAAAATCGTAGATAACTGTTTCACCGTGCATAACGAAAACGTCTAGTCGAATGCGCCTATTGAGTAAGTTGTATGGAGGCTATTTGAAGCCTTTCAATCTGAACACAACAGTGCGTTAGATATGGGGAGTGATGAAAATCTGTCTGATCGGATTTCTAATTCCACAAAAAGAAAAAAAAACGGTAAAAACGGTGTATTTTCACAGAAACCTAAATTATACTAAATTATATATAGGTTCCCTGAAATTAACCAGATTCCAGTTCATTTGGGTAGTATTGGCGGCATTGTGTCCGCATAACCCTGGCAGGTCGAGGATAACATCTGTTAAAAAACTTAGAGAGATTGCGGCCATTATTTTGGCTAGTAGTCCGAGTGTAGCGTAGGTCCAGAACGTCGATAGCCAGACACGTAGATACAAAATCAAGTCGCTCGATTTGTTTACCATTCGGCTCCTAAAATAGGCAAATAAAATAAAATAAGAATATTGATTATCAAAAACGATCAATCGAGCTCATTTGTCGACTTTTAACTTGCTTTGGTTTAAATGAACAATTATTATCTTTAAATGGAAACATTCCACGTAATCAATGAAGAAGTGCTCTACCTATTTAAGGAGCCGAATCTTTTTCTTCTCGTTAATAAAGATCAGTTGTCTTTGTGGGAATGAGAATGCCACACATAGGGATCATCCTAAACTCGTCTATATCCATAGACGTTTTCCATTGGGATCTTAACACAATATGATAAAACCTTGGCAATTGTCTTGAAGTAAAGGCCAAGAAACATCAGAGACCGGTATACCAACTTTAATGAGTCTTGTTTAGACCAAATACCAAGCAAAATGACCTGAACTTTTACAACATCGACAAAAGTGTAACATCATTGATACATTACATCGACGGCCTATCTGGAACAAGCATATCACCTTCAACCGTCAATGACACGTTAGATTTTAATGATTGCCCGATTGAAGTTGGTCAATATTTAGAAGGCTATTTTTCCTAAGGTAAAGTTTCTAAATACTTGATTTTGTTTCGTGTACTGATGTATGCTCAAAGTTTAACACCAGCTATACTTGAAATGTTCCATATGGGATATGATGGTGCACTGCCTCTACAAATGCAGCTGCCATGGAACTCTCTGAAGTACATTTGTTATGTACCCGGGTCTAATAAGGACATTGGTCCCTTGAGTTGGGATATGGGCAGGTTTTCAGAAAGTGCAAAGGCTTTATATGTATCATATTAAATTTAGCGGTCTTTACAGTCTGTAGGGTAGAAAACAATTAATATTGAACGTATAAATGATAAGAAATATATTTAAAAGCATAATCTACTCTGTACTATTTGTTTTCCCATGTGTTTTAACTCCTGTGATCCTCTTTAACAGATATTTGATATTGTCAATTCAACGAAACAAAAGCCATCTCTACTGCACTGATCTCTTTCATTTTCTTTTCAGACACATATACGTGTTTCGCGAATCAAATCTCCCCGTTGCCGTTTCCTGCTTTGATCATACAGTGAGGTCACTGGTCTCTCTAGGACTAAGTATGCCATATATTATAATTACTTGCATTTCTTCTAAATCGATAACGGCTGTCCTTTGAAAGAATCTGAAAAATGTAATTATTGGGAACTGCCTTTCATCCGAGAACAAGGCCCACCACTGAGCTGGAGATACCAGTTTCAATTAGTTTTCTGAATACATCAAAATCTACTTCAGTTGTTCACGACCGAGTGAAACCCACATAATGGCAGTGTGGTTTCATCGATGATTTTCAGATTGGTACGGGAATATCGTCTTCATCCAGCGATGTTTCGTCTGTAACCAGTTGTCATCATGTTAGCTGGAAACCGCTCACAAATGGTTTCGATAATGCAAACCAAAACCTTGAACTTTTACTTGTCATAAATGCGACAAACAATCAATTAAATTAGTATCAAAATTAAGAAAATCAACATATTTAGGGGTTCAATATAATACTGTCCATATATTGTAGTTAACTCAAAAGATGACAGAAATCCTGCTTTGTACACTTATTTAGTGAGTTTTGTGATGCTCTCATGCTTAGAACTGGTGTATTCAATCTTACTACCTCTAATCTATATAGACTGTGAACTTAAATCGATCAACTGGAAGGCAGTTAATAACGCTTACATGCGCTGAGTAACCCAACAGATATCTCCAAAATTAATGAATTTGTATTTATGTTAACCTCTTATATAAAGGGCAATGAAGACTGTCAAAAACAATTGATCAGGAAATGGTCCTCCTGTAGCGAGATTACAACAACAACAAAGTTAAGCGCGGACTGCCAAAATTCGAATAGTGACTTACAGTCGCATAAATTTACATTCTAACAACGGTTGAAACACAAAACCACACTTTCTATTCTGACCAATAAAAGCGATTATTATATCCGGCGATAGGTTTATTCTCAGTATCTTTATTGTAGTCTACATCAGTTTATTTTCCCGATGAATCAGAAAAAAAACAAATGCTTGGATGTGCTACTGATCAGATTGTAGTTTTTGGAGCAAATTTATTGCTGCCTTCACGAGGATGTGAGGGAGAAGTTTGTATTTGTTGGCTTGAATGCTTAAATTTCAAATATGTACAAAACAGTACCACTGGCTTTTTTATTTTACATAAGTGAAAAAGATTTCCACATATGTTGAATTAAAGTTTATTTTACATATGTCGAATTCTTTTTCCCATATGTTGAATTGTTTTTAACATAAGTGAATTTCTTTTCAACCTATGTGAAATAAATAATTGATTTGACATATGTGAAATTCATTTTCACATATGTAACATTTTTTTAACATATGTTGAATTCTTTTTCACATATGTAAAATTCTTTTCACGTATGTGAAATTCTTTTTCACATATGCAAAATTCTTTTTCACATATGCAAAATAAAGTGATTTATAGGATAAAAAGAATTTTACATATGTGCAAAAGAATTCAAAACACTCCACATTTTATGGTTGTGTGAGTGTCCGTCACTGCTGGGATACACCACTGTGGTATAAGTGAAATACATTTGGACATGGTGTACAACCAGAGTCGATTAATTGACCACCTTTAAAGCTGACAATTGAACTGTTTAATACGACTCCTCCTATTTTAATGTCCAACGTCTTCGTATGGCTTTTTTGAAGATCCAGTTAAAGTAATTAATCGTCTGATATGACCAACCATTCCTGCTACCAGATTATTGTCATGATTAATTTATAATTATCCATTTAAGGAATAATTTCAATATAGGCTATTACAGATTTGGCATACAACTTCCATTGTTTTGACTGATAAATGCACAGAGAATATTGCATAGACGTTATTGAGAACTTAATTAAAATTCACTGAATAGTATAATCCAATAACCTCGAGGGAGGAAGGACATAATAAAGGGGCTGACAATTACACAACCACCGTCGATCTTTTCGATTTTCGACCTGAATGATTTAATCAAAGCAAGCATCCTTAACAAATTTAATTCGCTTTCCAGCTATCAACAGAGTTGTCAAGCTGAACATGAGCATCCGTAAGTTATGAAAGCTTCATCAGACACCAGCAATGATCACAAAACTCGACCAAAGTCCAATCCTTTGTCACCGCGGAAACCGCAAGGTGGTGTTGAGATTATGTGTAACCTATGTACACCAAACACGGATAATGTTAAGCCATTGGTTGGTTGGTTTCGTTGGCGCATGCAGCCTCACGGGGCTATTCGCTCCATAGCTTTATATTAAAAAATAAATCTAAACTTACATCACGAATTTATCTATTATTTTGGTCTGCAAAATATATTTTGCAATTGCAGAATCAATTTTGCTCTTATTTTAATTTGGATTTAACAGATTTCCCAGTGTGAACTGAGTCACACCCACGTAACGTTAACAAGTGTACATATTTTCACGAAGTGTAACGTAAGTGTTACAAAACAATAGCAAGTCCTCTATTGTGTGTGGAACCAGACAGTTTACACATTTCCCATCAGGGTGAATGGTTAAACCGTGACAAGTACGTGTTCACGGGGAAATGGCCAGACAGAAGACGATACATCAGCACTTCTGCCTCTCTGGTATGTTAAGCCATTGATAGTCAGACCCACATGGCTTCCGTGGCGGAGAGGTATAGAGTGTACGCTCTAGAGATTGTATTCTTCGGGCCCAGATAACCCCCCTCACCTTTGGGGTCGAGGGTTTGGTTCCGCGGACCGTATGTGGATTGGTATGCTAGCACCCAGCGGAAGGTCGTGGATTTTCTGGGTAAAAATTTACTACTCCGTTTTCCGCCCATAAAAATGCTGGCCAATGATCAGATCAGGGGCCCGCGGCCGTGGCTTAGTGGTAGCGAGTGGGCTTACTCGTCCTACTTCGACTTACCGTTCACAGGATCGAGTCCGTTTGTTGACCATCAGGTATATGAATGAGTCCTACGATGGGGCTCCGGCAATTGCTGGGGTGGTTTTAACGAGGTTTTCTCTCGGTTTTCCACCGTATAAAGGAGCACTGTGAAGTGGATAATCCGTCGTCATATAACTGAAACACCCTTGAGTACGACATTAAATCCCAATCAAATAAACGAACAAAATCAAACAGATCAGGGATTTAATCATGTTGATGTAACGTCGGATAAATAAATGAATAAATTAAATAAACAAACCCGTGTTTGTCATTGAACCGCTGTCAATCCGAAGATGTTTGTAGCAATGTGTCTATCCAGCTCGAATCACTATGGTAATAAAATGTTTTTTTGGCGTACTTCTTATGTTGAGCTGTTCACAGGATAAAATAGTGGAAATAAATTAAATTTATAAGTACGTGTTGCTTGTAAAATTTACTTTTTAAGTAAAGTAAAAGATAGGAACAAATCAATCTTGGACCTAATTGTATACGATGTTTGTAATCTAGCTAGTTAATCTGAAAAGTCATACAAATAACATATGTAGATGTCGCAACATATCTGAATCCGTTCCAAACTTTTTGCCAGTAAAGTTTACTTTGTAAGAAAAATAAGTTAGGAACAAATCAATATTAGTCCTAATTGTATACGATGCTTGCAATCTAACTAGTTAATCTGGCAAGCCCTACAAAACGCAATATGTAGATGCTGTGACACATCCGGGTCGGTTTCAAACTTGCACTGGTAGTCCATGCAATATATGGATTAAAGTATTTAGTGAGCAAGGTAGGTGGTTTGGTAAAATGATTTTCTCTCTAGCTCCGAGTCTTTCCAAATTGGCACATTTTGATAGCAAAATCGTTTTTTGTAATGTGTTTCGGTCACGCAAGCATCTGTATCAGTTTTATTTAATATCTACTGTTTTGTACAACGTCTACAAAAAAACAATTGACAAATAACTAAAAAAAGTCCTGCCTGCCTGGGCCAATTTTTTTCAGGCCGTTAGAGGAAACACAGCATTTTGTTAGGCCTCCCTTTCTAATACAATGGATATTCCCCGTAATGTCTGAAAGTGACAAATTTCTCTAACTGCAACAATATTATTTAAGATGCGTTTTTACACTTACCCCCAAAACGGGGATATAGATTCCTTCTTTCTTCATGAGATTTCTGGGGTAAGTAAGTTAACATTTCTTTGTACAAAATAAACTTGTTTTGTGGGCCCACATATTAGTTGTCACCACCTGAAGCCAACTCTAGAAAGAAGTGTATTTGTCAATATGTGCAAACACAATAGACGTCTGAAATTAGAAAAATAATACAAAGAAATGTTGTTTACTCCACACCAACATAAGTGAGGACTATTTGCAATGTTGCCACACGTTAAAAATGTATTACATTCGACCATTTCAAATAATTGTCTCATATTTCATATCTATATCTGCGTATCTTGTTCAAATTTACCATCTCCATTTGCTTTTCAATCCTCATAACAACCAGCCGGTGCCGTTCGCCATTAACTATGGGGTTTAGTCGTAATGGGATAGCATAGTGCATCGTGGTCACATTTAATAGCGCGGGTGGTAGGAGGGAGCTTCATGTTGCCCTGGTGCTCTCACAGGTATAAGCCGATCTGTTTGTGGTGTCTGTATTGCGTCCTGTTATTGTCCTGTATTTGTCCCGTCTTGTCTTTGTTTGTTGCCAGTGGTGTCAAGGGTGGTTTCCGTCATCCATTGGCTGGCACGTCGTCATATAAGTGAAATACCCTTGAGTATGACGTTAAACCCCAATTAAACAAACAAACATTTAATAGCCTGTATGTATACGGTAACTATTACTTGCATACTGGTAACATCTTTGTTCACTCGGTTAGATAATCCCTTATTTATTCATTTTTTGTAAAACATAATGATTGGCATTCCTGAAGGCTCTATAAGTAACATTTCATCAAACTGGAAATTATTTACTCTTTATTTTGAGACACATGGTAAGCTATTGGACCTCATATAAAGGGAAGTCAAAGCGCGTCATGTGTGTTGACATTGTGCACTTGTATGCGTAAATTGACAATTTTCAATCGTTTTTAATATATGTTGCCAGGATGTTATCCTCTTTACTATGACCAACATGATAATATGGCTGCTATTTATGTCCGCCTTAATATATATATTTATATTCAAATACAGCATGCCTTGAGATTTTGAGTGCAAACTATCGTTTTTTTATAGGGATTATTATAACTTATAACAAACGTGAATTTGCATATTTTAAAAACTTTTATTAAGAACCTGACTCACGCAATCGACTTGATGTTATTTATTTTGATTGATCATTCTAAATATTCTTTGTTTTGCAATATGTTGGCTAATTTTGCCCATGTCTGTGTCCAATTAATATTGTGAAAGAAAAATCCCTATGGCAGGGAAATTTACGCATTCTTCAGTAGTTCAATTTCTAAATCCCCATTGGTCTGTTTTGACCAGGTCATTTATCAGGATGTCACTATCTGAAGATGTAAGAGAGTTTATGCCACACTTTTAGATCACCTGACTATCTCTACATTTATTTGACTATTGTCGTGCACAGATCTAACAGAATCGACCAGTGGTCAATTATTGGGGGAGGATGTCTTTAATCTCATACCAAGGAAGATCACAGGGCCCGATATATCTTCTCCAATTAGTCTCCTTTAAGTAGAGCTCCAAAGTAAATGAGAGGGTTAAACACGTTAATGGGGGCTTAATGCCATCGGGGCTTTACGCAGACACACCCCTCCGGATTAGACCTAATCCCCAAGGCCTATAACGATTGATCATCCGTCAACTTATTGGCCTTGTCATCGACTTCAGAGTAATATAGATTGGGCGTTTAGGAGTCTTAAGTGTAAGTAAAGGGATTTTAGTTTAATCATATTGTACAAATTCGTCCCATTATAACCAGATCCCCTGGCTAACAGTAGTATGTCCACGCATCCAGTATTGAGGGGGGGGGAGGGGGGGGGGGGTAACAATAATCGGCAGCAGAGCAAAACAATCCACATTTTATGAATATTGCTACTTTGAGTATACAAGTGAAATACCCATGAGCAGGGCGATAAACACCACAAAATTAAACAATTACAGCCACAGGGTGGGGAGGTTAAACTGCCAAGAAAAAGAACTCTGATTTGTGGAGAGTTGATTTTGGGCCCTGTATAGAAGTGTACTGTATCATCATTTATGCTTAACTAACCAAATCCACATGGTAGTCCTTCCAGATTGCACCATCTATTACGTCACTAGTTAAGAGCAATACTTGGCGTGATCCATCAAGCAAATAAAGGATTGAATATGCCCTGAATATCAAACTGTTTCACCTGCATGGGCCGAGGTTATCAACGTTCTTGAGGAAACTCCCGAGAATATTTCGTACTCAAATGAGTCGACTCCGGCGTCTGTACTCGCAAACCGAGGAAATAAAAAATGGACACCGCGCCGTTGCCATTATATTGCACTATCGAGTCCCATGTCTATATCTGGCACACAGTTCCCACCAAGTACACATTTTGATTATGTAAATATCCATTTGAATAGCTTAAGCAATGTGTGGATCATTTTCTTTTCATTTACATTTTGCGAAGATATTACCGTGCTCTGCCATTTCACTAAGTTCACCTTGTTTCTCTTTTTTAAAACAAATTCCACTAAAGAACAGCGCTACTCTCATTAAAATGATCATGTGCGAGCATCTTAACATATCTACATGTGCATATCTCTTGTATCGTTATTTGTAAAAAGAGATTGTTTACCAGACTCACAAACATCAGTTTTAGAAAAACGCGTGTAGCTCGTTACACATTGCCATCATTAACATGTAGCGGTGACAGCCACATTATAGTTTTTTATTGTAGAGAAAAAAAAATTCTGGCCTCTACCGGATTCGAACTTTGGTCTCTGCCTTTAGCAGCTACATTGTATGTACTATCTGAAATTCGTTATGTTTTTTTTCTCTTTATCTCTTTCAGATTTTATTCTGATTTGAGGATCGTTGTTGTTCAAGAGTGTAATTAGACAACCAGTTATCCTACCTACATATGCCTGACCAGTAAGTATACTTTTGATAGAGATTTGCAATGGAGACCATTCTGATGAAAACCATCTATAACGTGGAATTAAATTCTCTATAGCTGCTTTAAATTGCATGTTCAATGTTTGTTTCAGTTTTAATAAACAGGCCAGCATGCTTATATTTTTCTCACTCATCATTTGCAACTGAAATGATAGGTTATTGAAAGCATTCATAAATTGAGGATGTACATAATATCACGGATTTAGCAGCCATTATTAGTGGTTCATAACTCATTAAGGAAGTCATCTATATTTTTTTAAAAAAACATTGTTAATAACCCCGTCTCCGTCCCCTCCCCCCCCCCCCCCCCACACACACACACGCACAAACACACACCTTGTTTTGTCGCTTTTCGTACTGAAAATCATTCTGACATTTTTATTATCAAGAACAGTACCCTTGTCCTGGTATCGTTTCAGCTGATTTATTGCCCGAATAAATTAGCAATTAGGACAGCATGAATTGCTCTTTGGGTCGTAAAGTTTTGACAATAGATAAATATGAAATACATACTCTTTACATAAAATAGACTCGTATATAGATTACAACAAGAC
>JAQQZZ010104462.1:0-16088 GCA_030265115.1 Mopalia vespertina
TAACTGGGTGAGGTATCAGGCCAGGTGACCGTATACTGTAACTGGGTGAGGTATCAGGCCGGGTGTCCGTATACTGTAACTGGGTGAGGTATCAGGACAGGTGTCCATATAGTGTAACTGGGTGGGGTATCAGACCAGGTGTCTGTATGCTGTGACTGGGTGGGGTATCAGGCCAGGTGTCCATATAGTGTAACTGGGTGAGGTATCAGGCCGGGTGTCCGTATACTGTGACTGGGTGAGGTATCAGGCCAGGTGTCTGTATACTGTGACTGGGTGAGGTATCACACTGCGTGTCCGTATACTGTGACTGGGTGAGGTATCAGGCCAGGGTCTGTAACTGGGTGAGGTATCAGGCTGGGTGTCCATATACTGTGACTGGGTGAGGTATCAGGCCAGGTGTCTGTACGCTGTGACTGGGTGGGATAACATGCCACGTGCCTGTATGCTGTGACTGGGTGAGGTATCAGGCTGGGTGTCCGTATACTGTAACTGGGTGAGGTATCAGGCCAGGTGACCGTATACTGTAACTGGGTGAGGTATCAGGCCGGGTGTCCGTATACTGTGACTGGGTGAGGTATCAGGCCAGGTGACCGTATACTGTAACTAGGTGGGGCATCAGGCCAGGTGTCTGTATGCTGTGACTGGGTGGGATAACCAGCCTGGTGTCTGTATGCTGTGACTAGGTGGGATAACAGGCCTGGTGTCTGTATGCTGTGACTAGGTGGGATAACAGGCCTGGTGTCTGTACGCTGTGACTGGGTGGGATAACCGGCCTGGTGTCTATATGCTGTGACTAGGTGGGATAACAGGCCTGGTGTCTGTATGCTGTTACTGGGTGTGGTAACAGGCCAGGTGTCTGTATGCTGTGACTGGGTGTGGTAACAGACCGGGTGTGTATGCTGCGAGTCTGTGGGGTGGGGTAACAGGGTGGGTGACAGTATACTGTGACTGGGTTTTTGGGGCCTACTTTCGATATACTATGACTGGGTGGGATATCGGTCAGGGTGTCTGTATACTTTTAATTCATCATAATGTTTTTTTTTTGTATAATTCTTGGATTTGAAAAAGCTAGACACATAAAGATAATTCTCAAGCTGAAATTAGTATTATAAATAACAACCCTTTTCTTGATTCCAGATCAGATAGTGGAGATTCCTCGGAAAAGGCTTGATGTAGTTTCATTAACACCTGGCTGACCTGTTGTGTGGTCTCCACCTTATTCTTAGTGCACCTTGATTTGAATCCTGTGATTGTATTTCATATTTGTCGCTGTTTGTGTAGTCGAACGATCAAGTCATTTCTATCTTGTGATATTTTCGGGAAAAACTTTTGTCAACTTATTGGTAATAAGCTTTCCCTGTATTAGAAATTCGTTTTTGTGAACTTCATCTATCATGAACAGTTGTGTGGTGTGTAAGTATACAAGTAGTAAAAGTGAGTTTGCAATAACATGGCACTGAGCTGTGTGAATAAAGAAGACATATTCACTTGAGCAAAAGTTAGTCACTTTCTGTACAGTCTGATATTTGTCTAATCGTTACAGCATAAATGGTGACATACATTTTAGCATTTACGTTTTCTTGGACAAATTACTTGCAAGGTTTTAACCAAACGTCTGTTTTACAAATGCCAAAAAAATGTATTAAATTAGTTTTAGTCCTCGTGCTATTGTGCACTGTTGGCCTGGTGCTTTTAGATAGGTTTTATTCTGAAAACAAGATTTGCCAGTCTGAATAATTAACAAGGTATTAACCACTGTGTTCTGTATTGATCGTCACTGTCGGGGAAATCGTTCCCTTCTTTTGCTTGTATCTTTTCCAGACCGCATTTATAGGTTATTTTACACAACTGAATCCAATATGGAGTTTTATTGTACAAGTCCACGTCGGGTTGAACGTCCGACAAACTAAATAGGTTTTTGTGCTGTTACAGATGTAGATCTGGCAAGGTATATGCCAAACGGCAACCATTTGTTGGTGTAAAAAGACCAATCACAAATTTAAACAGGGTAAGCTTGGTAATGAAGAACCAGTGGCCTTCACTGAAAAGTTTGTTGGAGCTAATTCAGACCTGGTTTGAATCGGATTCATGGATTATTTCACTTCTGTTCTCTTTCATGAAAATATCTTCTCAGTAAATCCAGGGCATTTAATACGATAAACAATCACAGAAACCGGAAGGGTCAGCTTGTGCTTTCTGGATGTTGATTATTGGGGGTAGGCTTACTCTATTTGGTTTGAATATTCAGTCAAATAATGACAAAGATGCCCCACCGGGCCCTAAATCACATGCAATTTCATCCCTAAAATTACTACATTTGATGCTATTTAAACAACTTACAAATGGAGACTGAGGTAGAGGACAGATTCATCCATTAGGAAACATAAATTTGTCTGGATGCTATATTATTTGACAACTAGCAAAAAGTCAACAATTATTCGTAACAAAAATTAAGGTTATTAGCAGTATTAAATACTTCCATTAAATTTATATGTCCGGAGGGTTCACAGTAAAATACTTCTATTTATTTATTTTTCTGCAAAGTAATGATAGCAAACACTGCGAAAGGGTAAGCACTTAGCTGTGATAATAAAACAAAATAAAATGTGTAGAAATAGTTTAAAGTGTAGAGATAAAACTCATTTCAAAATGGTAAATTATTTTGAATTGAATGCTAAAAATAAAAAAAACACATAATTATGACTAATGGGCCTAGGTTTGCTACATGGACTCTGACTTCAGTTTAAAAAGTTTAAGTTAAGCAAATCTAGCAAGATGATCTTCTTCAATAAATACCTTCAAATTACTTGAAAGACTGAAATGTTCTGTTCCATATTCATCATTACATTAAAGTGGCCTAGAAAATCCAACACGATATTTTCACTTTTTGTTTAGATGCTTGAAACACCCTCTTCTAAGACGTTTTTATGTATGTGATATTTGCTTTACTAATAATAGTGGTAAAATATTAAATGTAGACTGCAGTTGTACTCAGTGATTTATCTGAATTTATAGATTTTTAAGGTGTGTCTTGAATTTTTTTAGTAATATTGTTATTAAGCTAAGTTGTTTAGTTTGACAAAAATGGGAGTTGCAACATTGGAACCCAGATGTGATAGAAGTAAAGAAGTTCTAATCTATGCGATTACACTTTCTCTGTCTTCAGGCTCATAATGCCAGCAACTAGCCCTGGTTAGATGTGTGTTATCGTAAACCATTTGTTGGTACCTCAATCAACGATACTCTAACCATCAAAGTATTTTAACATTATTTCAAATCCCTAATGTTAAGATATTGATTTCTACAGCAGAGAAGACCCGACCGATCTAAGTACTTGAATTAAAAGACTCAAGATTTTTATGACAACATTTGATGGCATGGTTTCCCATTGGTTGATGTACAAGTACTTGAGGAAATGACGACAACATTATTTTACCTACATGTATAGCAACATGTTTTTCCACACTTGATCTCAAACAAAACAGATTTTTGTATATCTTCTTTTTTGTCTTTGAGATATATTCATAAGAAGTCTGAATTTCACTAGTTTATCTCTTTTAGCTTCAACTTTTACACAATATTACAACAACAACAAAAACTAGATCAGTTGAAATAATGTGCTATTTGTTGATGTTAAGGTTGTTTTTTACATTACTGGCGGAAAAAAAAGTAGTTATTGGAAAAAATTGGTACATGAACTCAAAAGGAATTAATAACTTCAATATTAGGCTGGTATTCTACATTAAAACATGATTCAGAATATATACAATACATGTTGCTAAATTCTTTATACATGTAGTTCAGAAGGAAAATAGTGAAATGTTAAAATAATTAATTGGCAGTTAGATTGTCCTTCATCCAGCAAATGATATCCTGTATATTATTTAAAGAACATTAAATTTATAGTATATTTAGTTAGTTTAATATATCCTTAAAATTTATCTGTCAAATGAACAAAATGTAGACGTGTGATAATTAAAAACCAAATTGTTGGTTTGTAGTAGTGTGGCTGGCCTACATGTCACAACATTTCCAGCTAATAAATATATCTCGTGCTAGCACCGCCCCAGTTGTTTTCAAAATTGTGTTCGATTTGTTTTAATGTTTATGGTAATAGCAGAGAATAGTGAAGTTAGGCAGTTTATAAAGAGTAACTATGCTGTTCACATTAAGATGGCCATTGGCATTAAAGCATGGGACAAATGAGTGACAATAAATGAATACTTATATCTAAGTATGTTATAAACCATAAAAGTGAGAAATCCCTGGAAGTTTGGATAAAACAAATACCCATGACTTCCAGCAACCCAGTCAGGCTGTGATATCCGATAAAAAGGTTGCTCTATCCACTTATGTTAGCTGGCGTTAATCTAAAAGGGGTTGATAACAACTCTGTGCTATTTGTGTTATAACTTAACTATGTTACGTTATCAGTGCTCTCCCTTGGTGCTCTGACTGCTTGTTGTACTCTGTGAAACTGTAGCTAAGTGATGATCAAGACTCTATTTGGGCAGGTAACTTGATGATCAAAATGCTAATTGGTCAACTTATGTGACGATCAAGATGTATTTGGTCAGGTAATTTGACGATCAAGACACTTATTGTTCAGGTAATATGACAATCAAGACGCTTATTGTTCAGGTAATTTGACAATCAAGACGCTTATTGTTCAGGTAATTTGACAATCAAGACGCTTATTGGTCATTTTATTTGACGGTCAATTGAACAACATGTAGCTTCTTCAGAAAATACATTCTAAGAAATGCTTGCGGCTCTTAGAGAATATTCTTTTTCTTTGGACAGACCAGGTATGGGGAATTTGATAGAGCTAGTTTGTTTTCCTCCATCTATTCACACTTCAATCATCAGCTAATACTACTGTTATAGCTTCATATCAGAAAGTGTTGTGATACATCTTATTTGTTAATCGCGTACTAGTATGTATAAATTTTGCACACTTTTTGGGCCAGAATTTTTTTTATACAATTACGCATATATGTATGTACTTCAGAGATTCATCACATGTTTTATTGTATATATGTATTATTGATTGTTATTTAACGGACCTTTCTGTTGACCAATCATCTTGAAGTATACTAACAAATCTGCATGACGTAATTGAAGGGACCATTGTGTGTTATTTATTTTTCTTAATTTGTTTTTTATTTCAATGTTTTGCTCAGATCTTTCACCTACATGTGCTGCATTCTTCAAGTCAGATAAAACATTTCATTTTATAATGAAGTTTAAAAAAAGTTAACTAAAATATATGTTTGGTTTTATGAAAATTTGACTCGTGTTCTTTTTTTTTATACCAGTCATTTGACGGGATGTATTATGTTTTGGGGTTTTGTCCATCTGTCCAATTTTTGGTTTCCGGACATTAACTTAAACACTGCTTATGGAGTTCAAATCAAACTTCGTATAGGTGTTCCTAGTGACAAGACGTCACTAAGGATTGATTCTGGTGCATGGCAACCTACAGGAGGCACCACCTGGTGGCAAAGTCCAAATTTGGTTTCTCTTTATCTTCTTCTGGAATTTGAATCACACTTAGTATGAGTGTTCCATGTGACAAGACTCAACTTGGGGTTGATTTTGACATATGTGGACCGAACCTACAGCTTGAGCCACCTGGTGTTAAAGTCTAAATTTGGTTTCTGTATGTTAACTTCTTATGGAATTCAAATCCAGCTTAATAGGATTGTTCCATGTGACAAGATATCGCTTAGGATTACTTTTGGAGTATGTTGGCCTACAGGTGGCGAAAAAATGTCAGTTATTCTGAAAACATAACTTGCAATTTATAGGAGCAAAACTTAATACCAAAATAAGTATTTCTGAAATTTTTAGAATCAATTGAACAAAATTTGTAAATAAATCGGCATTGGAACCCCCACTGTCTAACAACATAATCCCTCTTCACGCAGAAAGAAAAATAAGAACTGTATTAGAACGCATGAATGGAGATTTTATATATTTTATTTCACTTTTGGGAGGTATATAATAATCATCTACCAGGAAACACAATCTAAGTCAACAGTGCCACCTATACCAAGAGTAACAACATCAACCCATTCAATCTAATTGCAGACAACACACACCTGCACTAACGCTCCACACTCTACACAGTTAACATTCTCTACTCAATAAATACAGACTCGTAAGGAAAGTTGCCATTTTGGCTATACTTGTGCCAGTAGGTTGGTCTTTGAGAATAATAGTAAAAAGTGCTGCATATTAGAACACAGCAATGTAGGGTTGTTCAGTATAATAAAGGATTGGTCCAGTATAATAAGGGATTTGGTCCCGTATAATAAGAGATTTGGTCCAGTATTATAACGGATTTGGTCCGGTATAATAAGGGATTTGGTCCAGTATAATAAAGGATTGGTCCAGTATAATAAAGGATTTGGTCCAGTATAATAGAGGATTTGGTCCATGTCACATGAAAATTCATCTACAACACAATATGAGTATATCTTAGTTTAATTGACCTCATGTAATACAAATGTTAAAATCTACACTTCTTTTAAACGTAAAATATTATAAGAAAGAAAATCTTTTACTACCATACACACCAAATTTCTGATCAAAAAAATCCAGTTGACTCGGACATGTGGTAGAAATTAAACAATAAACCGCAGTCATCTGGAGTTACAGATTATTAAATTAATTTAATAATCTGTATGTATAAATTTAACTTGTACTAGTTGGATTGGGTTTAATGTCGTGCTCGATCATATTTCCCTTAAATGACGACAGATTGTCTCGGTCTCACTCTGCCTACATGTACTTAAATAAGGTGAAAAACAAACACCGGAGTGATTGCCAGAGCCACATAGTGGGACTACCTCATTTGCCCGAGGTTGACGGAGTGCCAAACGTACGAGCAGGTAGGGCCCACACACTGAGCCATGGCTGCAGGCTCTTATTCAATAATCTGTGACACAAAATGCATGTGTATCAATCTTGTGATGTAATTTTGTTCTAGACCACTCCCTAACATTCCCAATATAATTAAATATACATAGTTACAAAATTATGTCTTTAAAAAGTTCTTCATCTAAAAATACAAAATAACATACATCATAATGAACAACAAAAACATTATACCTTTTGACTGGGTTTAAAAAAACACCTCCACATATAGAGTTACATGTAATTTTCATTTGAAATAACACAAAAGTTTGTTTTGGGTAATGGTGAATCCAATGATTGAAGACTCCACCCATTTGATGTCAGACCACATGTCTTTGCTTTTAACGGTCTTGTGCACACACTGAAGGTGGACTTTGATTGAGATCAGGCTATGGAAAGCTTTCTAGTGAATTATGAAACAGTGGTATGTCTGTGACACATAATGACTGGCCAGTCTGCCCCTGTTAACAGTTGTGATAAAGTCAAGAGCCAGCCTTTACAATAAGTAGTTAATTTGTCCATTGATTGAAAGCCCCTTAGCTTATACTCAACTTAGCAATAAGTACTGACTCACTCTGATATTAGAGCATTACATCTAATTTCCAAACCTTACAGCATTAATAGGGGTCCAAATAATTATAATAAAACATACCTGAAATCACTGATATAATCTTAACAACAGGTAAATGGAACTGTTCACAGGAATTATTGCTCACTTAATAATGGGGACATAATTATCAGGAATACACTGGTAAATGAATTATTAGACCACAAAAATATTTCTACACAACATATAGGTCATAAACAGGGATAAAATTGGTATACACTGATTAAACAATTTCACTTGGTAGATAGTTATTAATCCTCCGCACCAAGTTCCCTGCAATTAGGGTTCAATATTATAACTCATGTACATTATGTTGGGGGATTGGTCAGTTTTCCTCGATGATAATTTGTTTTAATCATACAAAATTTTGTCAATAAGTTTATTTTTTTGGTCAATTGGAAATTTTTAATTGAAGTTACATAGTCTGGAACTGAAGAGGTAGATAAACTTAAAGCAACAACATATGCTGTGTAAATCATTGAAAATTGATTCTTTACCTGAAACAAAGTTGGTCCATTTATCAAAATCAAACACAAGATATTTTGTAAAATTGTTTGGCACAATCGTTAAAGATTTCACCCCTCATACATTTTTGACTATTGTTGTTAATAAATATGATTTGAATATATTTGTGAAAGAAAAAACAACATTTAAAAGATTGTCTCATTACTGCTATCAAAATCAATACCAGGTTTTCTATTACTAGCATGTATACATCTACCAATTGGACAGGTTTTTACAACATATGACAAGAAAGGAATCAGATTTAATTATTTTCAACCACATTTTTATAGGATAAACAATTTTGTCCTTAATTAAGAATTTAACATTATATATTAGTGGCCTTAGAACACTGAACTTTGTCACGTTTCAACACATGTCTAAGCATTACAGCAGACAACATCAAATGGTCTCAATGGTGTTAAATTGTGACAAAAAACAAAACAAAGAAGACAAGGACTCCCAAACTAATTGATCAATTTGTTTTACTCAATTCATCAAAAAAAGTTTTATTTCAATACATTATTATGATGGATTGATTGATTGGTGTTTTAAATTGTCCTCAAGTATTCACTTTAATGAAGGTAAATGAAGGGTGCAGACATTGTACGGATTCATAGAGTTGTGCATGGTAATGTTGGTTAATAAATATCTTGTGCCATATAAAAATGTCAGCTATGTGAAGGTTAAAAATAGTGCTTTCATTTGTGAGTATTGTACAAAAGGGTTTGCAGTATCCACATAAAGTAATTAAAAGAGATTGGATAACAGAAAAAGCACACACTGATACAACACTCACGATGTTTAATGGAAAAATTTACGTTTGATATTCTGAAATACAAACTGTGCGCATTTTCGTTGTGGTGGGATTTCACACGGGTGGAAACTCGGGTAAAACAACATTTATTCTTATAGCTCAATTTAAACTTCAACATTTCGTATTCATCATTTTAGACATTTGGAAGGTCCCAAGAGTCACATAGTGTTACAATGTGTTAGAGAACAAGTTAGTAGGAATTGGATTCTAAAGGGACTTGGACTTTATAGTTAGATTTAGTCACACTGTTTACACTGTACTGAAGGATATTCAACTTTTCTTGTGTGTTTGGTGAGAAATACCCAGAAAAAGATGGATTCCTTGATTGATTCATTCATTCATTGATTGGTGTTTTACGCTGTACTTAAGGGTATTTCACTTATATGATGGCAATGTATTCCAACAATAATTGAGAAGCAAAACCATAAAATGTATGTGTTTTGATAAAGTTGGAAAGTTAATCTCACTCAAGATCTAAGTAAAGACAGCATTGCTACTCTCCAAACAATCTGCCCTCAGTAAAGACAGCATTGCTACTCTCCAAACAAACTGCCCTCAGTAAAGACAGCATTGCTACTCTCCAAACAAACTGCCCTCAGTGAAGGAAACCAGTAACCCACCCACAGAGGAAGAACATCGTCATCGTTTAATATGATGGAAAGGGAAACTACGAGGGAATTTTTGTTAATCAGAATATCTTGAATACACCGACTTATTCAACCTAAGATACATGTACAACCTGTGCTTTTTAACATGTGATGTTTGAAAACCAATCAATACCACGTTAGTGTGCAGCAGTATGCTTCCAAAATGACCAAATTATAAATACTGAAACATGAGCTAAATCGAAGGTTATTGCAAATAATGTACAAGTCTTGTAAAAACTTCTTATCTATGTGATAAATATTCTATGGGATGTACATGTATATAAAATACTTTATGCAGATATTCATTATACTCTTAACTGTACAATAACATGTATGGCTTCCGGCCAATCAACACACTGTATATAAATACAACATTATATTAAGGGTAACTCTATCACATATTGAAACTATTTTTAATTACCACTAGCTTCTTTGAATCGGTTGTTATGCCGTACTCAATAATTACCTATCTCAAATGACAGAGCTCGATTTCAAAGAGCATATTCTGACTAGTGAAAATTGTACATTGTTCTGAGCTTAAAGAAAATTTAATTCGAAGTAGTTTTACTTTGAGTTATAAAGAAATTAATCCTAAAATATCCAGTGTCTGAAGTTAAAAGTGATTTACCCTAAATCACCTAAAAATTCGTCCATAAAATTACTACTTTGGAAGCTATTTTGAAGGCTTGGAAATTGTGTCTGAGAGTTAGATGATTGATTTCACAGTTAGAAAGCATCAAGATTTGTCCAAAAACATAAATTTGTCTGTTTACATGCTGTAATATTGTCACCACTAGCAAAAATGTAAGCATTGTCCATAAACGAAATTTTAGGTGATTTACAGTATATGACAAAGAAAGAGACCCACAACTAAACAAGGCAGACATCCCTGTACATGGGGCAGGGATAATTGCAAGACAAAGAAAGAGACCCACAACCAAACATGGCACCCATCCCTGTACATGGGGCAGGGATAATTATATGACAAAGAAAGAGACCCACAACCAAACACGGCAGCCATCCCTGTACATGGGGGGCAGGGATAATAACAGGTCAAAGAAAGAGACCCACAACCAAACACGACAACCATCCCTGTACATGGGCCAGGGATAATTACATTACAAAGAAAGAGACCCACAACCAAACACAGCAGCCATCCCTGTACATGGGGCAGGGATAATAACATGCCAAAGAAAGAGACCCACAACCAAACACGACAGCCATCCCTGTACATGGGGCAGGGATAATTATATGACAAAGAAAGAGACCCACAACCACACACGGCAGCCATCCCTGTACATGGGGCAGGGATAATTACATGCCAAAGAAAGAGACCCACAACCAAACAAGACAGCCATCCCTGAACATGGGGCTGGGATAATTACATACCAAAGAAAGACCCATAACCAAACACGGCAGCCATCCCTGTACATGGGGCAGGGATAATTATATGACAAAGAAAGAGACCCACAACCAAACAAGGCAGCCATGCCTGTACATGGGGCAGGGATAATTACATGCCAAAGAAAGAGACCCACAACCAAACAAGGCAGCCATCCCTGTACATGGGGCAGGGATAATTACATGACAAAGAAAGAGACCCACAACCAAACAAAGCAGCGATCCCTATACATGGGGCAGGGATAATTACATGACAAAGAATGAGACCCACAGCCAAACAAGGCAGCCATCCCTGTACATGGGGCAGGGATAATTGCACGACAAAGAAAGAGACCCTTAACCAAACAAGGCAGCCATCCCTGTACATGGGGCAGGGATAATTATATGACAAAGAAAGAGACCCACAACCAAACAAGACAGCCATCCCTGTACATGGGGCTTGGATAATTACATGCCAAAGAAAGAGACCCATAACCAAACAAGACAGCCATCCCTGTATATGGGGCAGGGATAATAACATGCCAACAAAAGAGACCCACAACCAAACAAGACAGCCATCCCTGTACATGGGGTAGGGATAATTACATGCCAAAGAAAGAGACCCACCAAACAAGGCAGCCATCCTTGTACATGGGGCAGGGATAATTACATGCCTGTTATCATGTACAGTTACCTTTCCCACTCTATCTGAAGTCTGTTTTATTATAATAAACAACAAATTACCTTTCATGATATCGCTTTTAAACATAGTTTGTTGTCAGAGTTCACAAAAAAGAAAGTATTTACAGATATCCTTTTGGAATCAATTGATGATAGGGGAGAATGCCCCCCCCCCCTCTCCACTTTATTTATTTTTCAATAAATAACCTGGCTTCATCAGGTATGCTCAAAGTCCAGTTATCCTACCATGTTAAAATGGGTGGTTACGCTGGGGAATAAACTCAATTCGAGACATCGTTTAAACACATCACTTCAGACCCCATTTCAAATGTTTAAGTGTGATAAAAATAAATAGTTGGGCATTAAAATATGAAAACAAATTCAATATGACACTTAACAACTTTTTTTCAGCCAAAAACTCAATATTTGGATATATATAAACTATGACTGTTGTGGTAGTATTCACCTTTGGCAAGTAATTCTGGACATTCTTGGATAGCACACTCCCAGGGGTGATTACTGGACTCAAATGACTCTACAGCTGTTCCAAAGGTCTCCATCTAAAACACAACAAAACAGTTTAACAAGAAATGGATTCATTTACCTTCTTGCTATTAAACGTGGTACTGTAGAATGTTGTATTCTGATTCACCACCTAATTTAAAGTTACTTTAGTAATATCATTTAGTGTGTTTGTTTGTGGTTTAATCTCATACTCAAGGGTATTTCCCTTATAAATATGATGAAGGACTGTGCGCTCTTCACTGATTCGTACCTAACTAAATATGACAGCAAATTGAGTGAAAATCTTGACGTGTAATTTTACTGTCAAAATTACAATAACTTACTATAATTATGCCCTGCGGAAAACTAGAAGGAAACCTCACTGACAATGATTATCACATTATAGCAACATTTAATATGCACACTGGATTTTTATGTTGCAAAGTTAATCTTCCTCCAGTGCTTAGTAAAGACAAAGCAAGGCTTCACATTTGAGGAGAGTGATCACTCGACCTCACCTAATGGTCATTAAATTAAAGATTTAGGTACACTGTTTTCAACTCTCAGAGATTGTTTAATTTAATATTATGCTAAATAGACTTCACTCTTCTAGATAATAAAAATGCTCTTCTAAAACCAACCAGGTGAGTGATTTTCAGCTCTTCTGTTCATTTCAAACATGAAGCCCTGCAAAGCATTGGTTAGCTTTAAGCAAACTGCCCTTAGCTGAATGGTTGCATGGAATAAGCCCCAACTGACTGGTAACAAGATTGTTCATGGAGGGCATAAAGTAATGGACAGCTCATTGGGCATGTGATAGTAAACTAAATAGGTTGACATCATTTCAACCAATCAGTCAGGGTGGCAGATAGTTACAATAGCTTTTGGGGTAAAAATTACACTGACTTTTAAATTAGGTCAATGGAATTTAGACTTTATCAAAAAATTGAGATGAGGAATAGCCAGAAGTCATAGTTTACAGTAGAGGTTTAATGGCAGTCTTGAAGGATCATATGGGTTGAAATTTGTGGCTTTTTCTTTTACAACCTAAGAATACACATATAACCATCTTTCACAAATTTTGTCAAAACAGAGGACACCCTTTCAAAGATCAAATTACCTCCCTTGGCTAATTGTTGAGCTTCTCAATGCACATCTTCTTACCTCAGCCTGGTAGTTGAACTGATCTATGATATCTGCTCTCTGTTCCGGCCGGGTTTGTAAAAGCAGGGAGGGGTCAACAAATCCTAAATCAACGATTGGTGCTCTTGTGAGTTTAAGGTGAGGGGACACACCGACAGAACCGGGCAGCGGAAAACGAGCGTCTTTATTTGCTAGAGGTCCCAGGGATGCATCTGGCCAAACAAGGGCGGCTTCTGGAATAAAGTTAGATAGTTATTTGTATTATTACCTCAGATTGTGATTGCATTCACTAGAGAAAGACCCTGGTATGTGGGCTGAAAACTTGTATAGTAAATGATTACGTGGAGTAGCTCAGGTTTGTTTGTTTAATTGGGGTTTAATGTCATACTTGAGGGTATTTCACTTATATGACGACGGATTGTCCACTTAACACTGCTCCTTGCCCTATTCGGTGGAAAACTGTGAGGAAACCTCGTAAAAACCACTCCCAAGATTGCCGGAGCCACATCTTGTGACTCCCTCATATACCTGAGGGTCGACAGATGGACTCGATACTGTGAACGGTACATCGAAGTAGGATTAGAAAAGCAACCTCTCTAACCACTAAGCCACGGTCGCGGGCCCGAGTAGCTCAGGAGTTTGTGTTTTATTTATGTAATGTGTAATGCTGTGACATCACAATGGTCATGTCACTGGTATACAAAAACACCAGAATGGAAAATTCAATGTTGAGTCATGCTGAAAAAACGCACTTATAATAATACTGTATATATTAACATGTATCAACTATCATGAAAGGGCTTAGGCGGAGGGGTGATCACCCTTCCGTTGGACACCTTGAATTGAACAATTGCTTCATTTCGACACCCTGTTTTAAGAAACTTTAACAAGCAGGTACACCCAGTTACTTAAAAATGAAAGCAAAATGACCATTTAGGACACCATACTCTTGATTTTTGGCTGAACCCCTGCTATCACATTTGACACATATAAATGTTATGTTGTAAGGCTATGCGACATGTATATATGATTGATATCAGGCATGTGCTGTAATCTTTCCAGCAGAGCCTTAAAATAGGTACTCTAAAACTTTGTGAGATAACCTAACATTTGTATCTGCTTCAGCTTTGTTGACTTTTCAAATACACAGATGTGCATTTAAATTACTTTATAATACAAACTCTATAACTGATTGCATTGACAAAATTTTTCTAAATCATTGCCAAAATAAAAATTTAGATGAACACTGTAAAACTTTGTGAGATAACATATCATTTGTATTTGCTGCTGCTTTGCTGATATTTTAAATGCAGTATAGATGTAGATTAATGAAAAATAAAGAAAAATTGCTTTGTACAAACTTACCGGTGCTATAAGGGGGAACTGACGAAACAGGGTCTTCCAAAGGTTATGCAAACTTATTTTAGGTGGACCGATTTATAGGTTTCCCAAATTGTTTACAGTGTTTATCTAAAATTGCATTTTGCTACTGATTTAGACAAATGTTGTCAATCGGATCATCAATAAAATTAAGCAATGTTGCTTTATTTTTCATAAATGCACATTTATGTATTTACAAAATCCGCAAAGCAGCAGCAAATACAAATGTTAGGTTATATCACAAAAGTGTAGAGGACTGACTTTAATGTTCTGCAGGAAAAGATACAGCAAAGGCCTGCTATAGATCACTACATGATTATAATCACCCTACAAGTGAAGACATTGATAACATACAAGACCACAAACCTGCACTTTGATTGGTTGGATCTTCTAGATATTGCTCCTCTGAAAGGGATGCACTTCCAAATGAAGAGAATGCTCTGGCTTGTCTGATCGCTGCTCGGATGCAAGGAATGGTTGCCACAAATCTTCTATTTTGACAAATAACCTGAAAGCAACGATATATCTTTAATACAGCCAGCTAATCTAAACAAGGGGTACGTAGAACACCCTAGGCATTCAGTTGAAAACAGCAAGTAGATTGGTCAGTTGGCTGTTGGGTTGACTGATGTTTAACCTCACTGACATGATGGCAGTGTTCTCAAAAACTGAATAGCAACACTGACCAGTACACCCATAAAATGTGATTTTTTCTTGCTACAATAAGAAAATTATTGTTCCTACAGTGCAACTACACATAGCCCTACAGTCTACAAATCTAATAACAGGCAAGCCCTGAACATGCTCCATTTGCAAACCCTAATAATGTCCACAAATCAATTTATCAACATAGATTCATTATCTTCTTTGGTCACAGAATATTCAGAAAGGTTATAATAACATACACAAGTGACATACTTTACTTCTTCAATCTAGAAAGTGTTTCAAACTAGTGTTAAAAAGATATATTCAATAAAACCTGTTATAATGCAGTCTTATCCAAAAATTACCTTATATGTTCCAGACATGGTCACAGCGAAGCTTCGTCTCTCTGCAGAGACCTCTCAGCTACCTGGACAGAAAAACAAAAAACAATGCACAAATTAAACAATCAATATAACATGACTAAAGCAAACACAGTTAGATAACAAATTCAGTCATTTCGTTCAGAATGTGCAAAAAATTCATATATAAATACAACTTTATAGGTTATTTTTTACAACACTTTACATGTAGTCCAGAGACCAACTGAGGTCAGTGATGTCTTTGGTTATCCCATTTAAATTTGTATTTAAAGTTAACAAGAGTTTTAGTAATCTCAACATACACCTTCATGGGATGCCATATTGACCCTTTATGTACACCATTACCATAGTAACCATAGACATGTCAAACTACAGGCCTGTGCTGTTGGGGAGAACGGTGAGAATGGGGTTTCCCCAAGGTTATGCAAACTCAATTTAGGAGGACCTATTTATAGGTTTCCCAAATTATTTGCAGTCTTGTC
>JAQQZZ010104473.1:0-16088 GCA_030265115.1 Mopalia vespertina
GAGAGTCTTTCGCCTCGCCACCGTACGACAGTAAGGTTTCGATGTAAGCCCGGTAAGGGTACATGTTGGTGGAGGCAATCACTAATTTATCGTTTAAGCTGATATCGACCTGCTGCCATAGACTGTGTAACCACAGGTTGGTGGGTGCGATTTGATCCTCTTCCGTTTCATCTCCCTTGACGATTTTCGCTTTGACGTACAACAAGGTGTTGGTCAAATCCAGGTACGTATCCGTGTTCGCGTTGGTAATGCGGAACATCACAGGACCGCCGTAGCTAATGCTAGCCACTGGGTTGTACGTTTCACACCGATTGCGCACCACACTGCCCTGGGTCGTTCGCGGGGCCCACAAATCAAACTCGCTGTTCATTCCATCACACGTCGGTGGTTGTACAAACGGCATGGTGTTTTTGTTATCTTAGCTGAAGATATCGGGTTGAATCCGTCGGGGTAGTGGTCTCGTCGAAGGTGGCGTTCGACTGACGCCGGACCGCGTAGACCGACCTTTTATACACCGCCGATCCCGAGATCGACCCGGTGCGCGTTGAGGCCGTTGAGGCTGTAGAGGGCGCTGTCCTGGTGGAATCCCCTGGCGTTTGGCTTGGGCGATGAGCTGTTGGGCGGCTTCCGTCGCACGGCGTTTCATGACCTGATTGACGGGAACACCCTGGACCACATCCTGTACGGCGTTCAGACCACTGTTGAACGCCTGTCGACCGATCGCTTTGACGTCTTGCGAGGCTAGAGGTTTGATCAGTTTGAACACACGGTTTAATATATTCCCCAGTCCTTGACCCCGTTGGTAAAACCCATCTCTGAAGACGTTTAAGCCACCGACACCGGCTTGTCGCATGTAGCAGCTGAAGTAAGCTGATTTTCGAGCTGTCATCGTGTTAGGTGAAATGGGTCGACCGCTTCCGACGAAAGTGTAGTGTCACGATCACCTTACCGCGGGAGAATGGAACCGCGCGCCCATAGTCGTCTCTTGTATCGATTTCTACCGTTGTGAACTCTTTCTTCTGCACAGGGAGGTATTGAATATGTTGAAATTCCCGACCCACTTGAACTCCGTTGTTGCGATGATCGATGCTCACCGTCCGCAACAGAGGGGCGAGCGTATCGCCGACCACACGAGGCTCTATTACATGGCAATACAGGTACAACGTTTGAAGCCCGGTATCGAACTCATCAGACCGGTTGGGGACCCCTTCGTACAGTTCATGACTCGGTATGCTGACGAGGTATTCGAAGTCCGTCCCCATCAACCGCTTCAGTCGCGGAGTTAACCCGCACTGAACCTTCTTGTGGAACGTGATTTGAAACACTTGACGCCCTTCGTCAAAGTCGAACGACAAGGCGTCTTTGATGTCGTCCAGCGTGGAGAGATGCGTGTGTTTCAACAGCTTGTCCAGGCCCTCGGTTAGCGCCTTGGCGGATGGTTAGTATCCCGCAGGGAGGTCTAGTCGGTGCCTGGGTTCCTGGGATCGATATTGGAGCTGGATGACGTCGATGTACACCTCACCGTGTTGGACGTCGAACCACGTGTGGGGGTACTGGACAGTCACTAGACCGCATTCCCACTCGACAATCAATCGGATTGCCTGGGGGAGTTGTGTCGTGAAATGGGTGACGTTGTTGTTGGGGAACACCCCCATGGAACTGTTGCTGGTGGTCGGTCTTGGTGTCGGTCTTTTAATAGGGACTCCAACGGAGCGGTGGAAGTCGCTGTCGACCCTTGGCTCGACCCGTGGTGGGTCTCCCTGCGACTCGCCCAGTCGGTGTACTCCCTGCGGGCGGTCTCGTCGGGGCTCGCCCCACGCCTCGCCCTGTGGTACTCTGCGGCTTTCCGTGGTGTGCTCTCTGCGGGCGGTCTTGTTGAGGTTCTCGTGGAGGTGAATAAGCCACTCCGCCGCGCGCAGGAGGGGTTGCCGCGGCCGCCCCGCCCCGCAGACAGTCTCGCAGAACCGGCCGCGGGGTGACCCACGGGGTGACCCACAGTGCGATGGGGTGTGCCAGGCGGTGTGTAGACCAGGGGAACGGGCGCGTTCCCATTGCCTTGACCCATTGGTTGTCGTGTCGTACAGCTCATCCTCCTTCGTTCGATGTACCGCTCACACTGCAGCCTTGACCCATTGGTTGTGGTGTCGTAATGCTGAACATCCTTTAATCGATGTACCACTCACACTGCATAACTAATACCTTGATCGTGTGGTCTTTTATTTGGAGGTTTCACAGACTCCGGCTATTGCAAGAAGGATTTTTCCTCACCATTTTAACCGAAGAGTAAGAGTTATGCGGATCGCCTGCCCTTATATCAGCAAATACCCTCGAGTACCACATTAAACCCCAATCGAACACACAAACCATGCGGTGACGTGGTCACCTGAAAGGAGCGTCAAACTCCTAACGGCAAACTGGCGAACTGAAGCTGCCCGGAAGAAGCCCTCTCTGCCCTGTAGGCTACATTCATTTCAACAAGATACGTATACGCTACTCTCTCTGTGCCCCAGAGCCAATTTGCCACGATAGCCCTAACCCGTAGAAAATGAACAAAATGTTAAAGGCTCATTCCAATCATTCCAATCATTTGTCCTATTTTAACATTGCATTTGTAATAGCGCATGTTCAGATTAACAAATTTGTTTTACTATTACATCTCTCAATTAAAGTGTATGGACTGGCTTTGAGACACATCTTGTTGACATTGAGTTACTAGTGATGACGTATTCACACGGGGATTCCAAGTATATCCGCTCAAGATTCAGCTTCCTTGTCTTCGCGTTCACTAATTTATTAAAAATGTCGCGTCAATACATACATTTGTTTGTTTGTTTGATGGGGGTTTAACGTCGTACTCAAGGGTATTTCACTTATATGACGACGTGCCCGCCCAATGGGTGAAGAAAATCACTCTTGACACCACTGGCAACAAACAAAGACAAGACGGACAAATACAGAACAATAACAGGTTGCAATACAGACACCACAAACAGATCGGCTTCCTTTTCCCCTTTAGCTATGAGAGCACCAGGGTAACATGAAGCTCCCTCCAACCACCCGCTCAATACATACAAGATTGATTGATTGATTGATTGGTGTTTTACGCTGTGCTTAATGGTATTTCACTTATATGAAGGTGGTGTATTCCAACAAAAATGTACAATTTGCACAACCATAAAATGTGAAACTATTGGAAGTTAGTCTTCCTCCTGTTTAACAAACTGCCCTTAGCCAGAGGGCTACATACAAGAAGACCCGTCACTGGTGCGAATAACGGAACACAGCGCCATCTATAATTTTCAACTCGCCCCACACGCATGTCGACAGTAAACCGTATTCCGTATTAAAAAGTTGCACATCTATTGCACCTCCATGGCTCTAAAAACCACACTACGTGAGAGCCCGTCTTGGTTTTTTCCCCTAAAATTCACACCACCCCCAACAGTCTACCCAACTCAGGTCCCGACCAACCCCCGAATTCTAACACAACGAAGCACAAATCAAATTTGTTTCGAGATTTGCTTCTTTTTTCAACCGCCGACTCAAGACATCCATTTTCCGCATCTAGCATTTAAGACTTGTGTCCCCTTTCTACAGGCAACGGAGTCAACTCCTAGAACCACGACCATATATAACGTACCACCTGTGACGTCATGTATAGGGCTCTGCTCTCCCCACACCTTCATACTAAATAACGTACAACCCTTATTTATAATCTACTAACGTTCTAACTATCCGCTCATTAGTACTGAATAACATATAGCCTTTACTTATCATGTACTAAAGAACCAAACTCAGTCATTGACTTGTACACAATGTAACCGCCAAAATTCCTAAACAAGCAGACGACGCACTTGTCATGCACTCCGGTGACCCCTCACGACGCCATCTTTCTCAACCGGTGACGGCACGTCGGGGACGCCGCTCTCATCCGCTCCTTAGTACTAAATAACGTATAGCCCCTTCTTAACATCTACTAAGGAGCCATCCCCCGCACCTAAGTAAATATTAACATATTGACTTATAGCCACCCATTACAATATGAACGAGTCGTCTACAATTGCTTTGTTGGCTCAGTGTGCTGTGTGCTGTTCGAAGAAAAAGTCATCAAGTATTTCCACTTTTATCGCAGATACATTATGATGACATTTGTAATATATTATTTTAACTCTTTATATTTTGATCTTGATCTTTCCCGCAATAAAACGAACATTGATATGTATATATTCAGGACATAATTTGTCAAATCTCATTTTCTTTGATTTATTATAACTTGATAATGATGGTTATAAATAATAAATAAATGTCACACTTAAGGAAATTATAAATGAATAAATAGCTTAATTCTTTTATGTAATCTTAAAACTTAAAATGCTGTCACGTTCAATAAATCTTGTCGATGTTGGCATTGATGTTTGTTTCATATTCAGTACTTAAAATATAATTTGTTATGCCCGTTTTATTGTTAGTTTTAATTACACATTTGAACCATTTGATTGGTTGATTCATTGATTGATTCATTGATATATCGATCGATCGAATGATTGACTGACAGACTGGTTGACTGAGAGATTGATTTTTTAATCGATTGCTTGATCCATTGATTTGTAGATTTATTGCTTGAATGATTGATTTATTGATTGGCTAATTGGATGATTGATTGATTAATTGAGAAATTGACAGATTGATTGCTTGATAGATTGTTGAATTGCTTGATAGATTGTTGAATTGCTTGATAGATTGTTGGATTGCTTGATAGACTTATGGATTGTTTGATTGATAGATTCAATGATTGATTAACTAATTCAATAATTTAATCGGTCGGCCGGTTCATTGATTAATTGGTTGATTCACTGATTTATTGGCTGATTTATTGAACGATTAATTCATTGAACGATTAATTGCTCGATTGGCTGATTAATTGTTTGATTGATTGATTGATTGTTTGATGTTTAGGAATTCGGTTCAATGAGGGGAATTATCCTAATAACAACAAGACTCTCTTAAATGGACAAATGAACGAGTCTTGTCTGTAGTCGAAGTTGGTGTGGATTCCTACCAAGTCAGTGGTCAGAACCAAGCAGGAATTATGTGAGATAGTGCTACGCATGCTCCAGACAGTATTGAAATTCGATTGACCACATAGATATTTATTTAAGGGTGGGAAAACGAGACATAATTCCTTCTTGTTCCTGACCTCTGATTCGTTAGAAGCCTTGTTTATTTGTTCATTTCTACCTCCGCAGCGGTCTACGTCACACTTCGGAATCCTGTGAGACTTGAAAGCCTGTGGTCACGAGATAAATTAAACGGACAAACTCATTTCAAGTTTGATTATTTATCCACAAAAAAGTAAATAAGATTTGATATTTACACTTCATAACTACTGGCATGTAGTTTTTCTCATAAAACATAAAATCTTCAATTGTTTGGTGAATATATCAGTCCGTGTATATAACTTTGCAAAATAAATCACTAAGAAACAGTCAAAGTTGAGAAAATTACAAAATATATGCACCTTACACATTCTCAAAGCTGTGACCTTAACCACAGGTTTATGAAAGAACATAGCAAATGTTTTTGCAGTTTTCAAGCCAGCTCTGTCTAAGATTACATCCAAAGGGAGATTACTCTCGAGAGTCTTTGACCCTGGAGCCACCCTTGTACTATGTGGATTAAATACAGAGGTATCTATTTCCGCGTTAGTTAGCTCCTTAATCCAGGGTGAAATAATATTTGTTGAAACTGGACTGTGTGGTTTTTGATGACTATCTAGCAATGAGTTATTGTCAGTTGATCTCAAAGATCCTGTTCTGTGAAAATATTCACAATACAGTCTTCTATCACCAGTATATGCCAATAGCTCAATTGGTTTTGATGTTTTCCAAGCTTGAAAGTCTTCAATAAAGAATCAATATTAAATAGACACTTGGATTCCAACAACTCTATGTGTTCTAAATTAAATAACTGAAGAGTCTGGTACCGTTGTGCAGTCAATAATGCTAACAAAACAGGAAGTTTGAAGGTCAAATATTTTACGTCAAGTTGATTTGCAGGAGACAAATTCCTGAGATATTTAAATACCGTTCCTACATCCCAAATACTACAGTAACGAGGCAAGCTTGGTTTAGTCTAAAAAACTGCCTTCGTTTATCGCTTCGCTAACGGGTGGCATCCAAATGATATTCCATCAGGAAGAGTTATAGCAGGCTCAACTACAAAATTAATAGCCTCATTTAATGAGGTTTAAACTGGATTAATTCCCCAAATGGTACAGAATACTTTCCAACGTTCCAGAACAGACTGTTTTTTTGATTTCAAGGTCTCCATGACGACATTACGTATTTCGCAGCCGACTCTGAAAGTCCTTCGTATTAGAGGATTTCCCCGATAAGTGGCATATCATCAATGTCAGAGTGTTAAACAAACACGAAATTTCCTTCGTTTTAAAGCAAAAAGATGTCTCCAGACCAGAGGTAATGTTAATCGTTTAATGTGTTAAATATTTTTTCTTAATTTACTACATTTCGTTATTTTTTAATCTGTTCTCTGTTTCTAATAACAATTAACTGCAACAAGGATTTTGTGTTTATTGATCAAGTAATGTCAGGCTGTTATGCGTGGTCAGGGAATGTAAGGTTTTCAAAACAGCAGCTAATGCTTCCTTGCTGGGTACTCTCTGTATCTAAGACCCATAACTCACACCCATAATTATATGGTAGATACTCCTGGATTAAAAATGGCCCATATATATATATCTGCTAAGAATAATTGATTAAAAGTCCTGCTGTACAGCTCACAATGTTACAGCATTACCTAGGGTTGTTTAGTTGCCTGATTTCGGGGCGAGGAGATACAGAAATTGACAACACAGTATATAACTGTGCTCGGAATAGTTGATGACAAAATCTAACTGTCGGCCCTACAGCTAACATTTGACAGCATTACCAGATCTGTGGCATACTTATTGTGCACACATGTAACACACATACGTCAAATTAACATATCCTGGGGCTGGTTGTTCATAGCACTATTACATTTAATCCTCTATTAGATGACGCCAGATGACCCGGTATTAGCGATTTAATCTGGTGTTAGCGGCTAATACTCTTTCGAGCCACTGACCCCTGCTCCTGAACACCCTAATTGGTGACATGACCCAGTTCTATAACTCATAAATTGGTGACATGACCCAGTTCTATGACTCATCACTCATGACTGGGAATATTTGTGGCAATAAGAATTATTTGGTTTCCTAAAATTGAAAACCTACCAAAGCCATTGTCTGCCAACATAATGGACCATATCAACAATGGTATTCTTTTAACCCATATATCATGCTATTGCATACTGAAATCATTAACAATTTAACATGAGTGTTGTTGTTGTTTTTTAAGCTTCCACCCATTCCCGGACTGGACGCTGATAACAAAAACGTTGTATATCTAACTATTAACAACCTGAGAAGGAAAAAATATATATGTCAGAAAAACATTCACTGTAGTCAGATTTCCTTGGGTATTTGTTAATGAAAATTTTACCAATAGGGTTGGCCTGCCGCAAAAAAAGGGAGATAAATCTGTTACTCATTTAACACGCAGTGCCACCTATGTCATTGCCTTACAATGTAATTCAACTGAATGTTCATATCTTACTGTTGTTAGTCAATGGCATAGGTGGCACGGCCTGTTATATAAGTAACACATTTATTTATCTTTTTGTCACTGGCCAACTCCATTTTATTTGCAGACTGATTTATGATAATAGCCAAGCCTTTATTTCTGTGTTAAAACTCATCTATGTTTGTAATATTTAAGGGCGCAACAATTGTACAAGTAAAATACTGTATTTTATTTTCTACATCTTCCAGGTAAACTTTTAACTATTCATGTTCCGCATCTCTTGTGACTGAATATACAATGTTTCAGTCTGGATTTCTTTAGTCAAATTTACTGATTATAACTTGGTAGCTCAAACAGTTAACGGTTTAATATGTCAAGGAATGCTTATTTGAAACCTTCCAAAGAGCAGCATGACGTTACTCATTTCTTCATGAATAGTCTTATGTTGTCCATTCTTGTTGATGCTTTTAGGCTAAACCAGTGTCATAACAAGGACATGTTTTAGATAGAGAAACACTGTCTGTCTCTTTATTACTTTGTGAGAAAGGAAGAATGGAATAGCGTTTTCTTCTGTAGTCACAATAGATCATTCAAATAGATATACAACTGCGATAAAGGCATGTCTGTCAGAATCTCTGATTTCAAGTGGCCTTGCCAGTTTTTTTTAAATATGAAAGACTCCTATTGTTCAGAAAGCACAATTTATGAGTTAAACTTAACAGACTAACTTTGCAGTCCAGAGGCCCATTTGTTTCATTACCATAATCATAATGAACAATTCCCTGACTTCTATATCAATGTTTTTTAACAGGTGGCTGGGAGAGAGCTTTCTTTTGCCCTGGTACATGCTCTCTGTTGCATATCTTGTCTTACTTTTGTTTGTTGCTAGTTTCTTTGAGGGTGATTTCCTTCACATATTGAGCTGTCACAAGTGTAATAGCCTCAAGTATAATATTAAATCTAAATCAAACAAATCACAGTTAAGTGCTTTGTTTTGAAACCTTGAGGACAGTAACATGAAACAGGTTCGTGATGAACACAGTAAAATCTGAGCTAAAATAAAAAATCAAGATTACCGTTCACAACAATAAACTCCAAATAATGATATAATTCCATCGGTCGGTTAAAACAAATGCAGCAAACATGTTAACAAAACAAAGTAATGCAGAACACCAAAATACTAATGTGAAGCACACAAATGTATTTGATTTATTCTGTAGGGGCTTGGATGCCATTGTATAGCAGTATATTTAAGCTGTGTGTTGTCAGCTTTCTTAGAACAGAAGAACCAACCAGTTGATTGTACATTGTAAGAGTCTAGGAAAAGCAGCCAGTTGATTGTGCATTGTTAGATTCTAGGAAAAGCAGCCAGTTGAATGTGCATTGTTGAATTCTCAGAAAAGCAGCCAGTTGATTATGTATTGTTAGGCACTTTCGGAGCTAAGTGGCAACCCAAACCCAGTCTGTTAATTTTCCCACTTTGTCTAAACACACCATTTATCAGGTCCTTTGCTTGTCTTATGTCCTTGCTTGTTGCTGGTGACGCCTAGGGTGGATTCATTCACCAATTGGTCTGGCACTCCATCATTTGAGGGCAATAAACTAAGTACAAAACAATGCAATGCAAACCCCACAAAACAGGTCATTATTTCATTTTGTAAATTGTAATCCACTACTCACCCTTTGGCTAAGGGCAGTTTATTTGGAATGTAGCAATGCTGTCTTTGGTAAGAAATGAGGAAGACTACCTTTCCAACTTGATCAAAACACTTCATATTTTATGGTTGGGCTCCTGTCAACTAATGTTGGCTTACAATTTGTTGGCTTTACACATTAGTGAAATACTCTTGAGCTTAAATCACCAATCAACCAATCAATGTAACAGTTATACAATTATATTTTATCTTCAGCATAAAATGCACCAATTTGAATTAGAAAGCTTTTGTAAAACCGCACACGAATTGTACAAAAACCTCTACTGCAAATATCTTCGTCTTTTACCTGGCGGAAACACACAAACTTCATCTTGAATGGACGTTGAATCTAAGAGGTTGAGACGACGACCTTCAAAATGAATTACTGGTGATCTTCCCTTGATTTCGTCTTATGATACATTATAATCTCACACAATGTTTAATACCAGTCAGGAGACTAGCCGAGCAGTTTCTAATCACCAACCACACCTGCCAAAGCTTACACTCTACAAGTGTGAGAGAGCCTCGTCTACAAATATAAACTTTGATTCAACAGTTGGATTGTCCCAAGTGATTCTCTAAGAGCTCCAGCCCAACAGGAATATCCCTCCCATCCCATTGGGGGAGCTTCCTGTTTCCCTGGGCCCAGTTGCTCAAAACAATGTTTAGTCGATAATAGGAGAACTAAATAAACTAATCTAGGAACCATTTGATGTTAAACTCCGATGAAACAAACAATTAATGGTTTCTTCACTCATGACAGGCGATAATCTACTTTCTTCACATAATTTCAACTAGTGTATTTGGCAATTTCAGGCGATTCAACATGTTAACAGTTTGGATTTAAATCTTGCGTTTTTCCAAGTCTAATCTCTCTGGTTTAACCCGGGTAATGTTTCATTATTCGGAAGGCACTAACCTGGAGGCAGGTGGTTGGAGGGAGCTTCCACTTGCCCTGGTGCTCTATAAGGTTAAATGGGGTGATATGAATACATCCTGTTTGTGGTGACATTGTATTGGGCCTTGTGTTGTCTTTGTTTGTTGCTAGTGGCTTTGGGGTTGTTTCGTGCACTCATTGGCCTGGCATGAGTGAAATAAATAACCTTAAATAAAGGATTAAATCTCAACCAAACAAACAATCAACCAAACAAAATTCTTAAAATAAGCAGACAGTGGTTTTCTCTGATTTCAGTTCCTCAGAGGACAGTGGTGGAGGTTTTGATCCCCAAGTATTATTTCAAACAAGAGAACCAAATTTAAAGACAAGTGTCTGTGAAGGTTGTCGCTAATAGTCGGGTTACGATAGACCTCTATGTGCACCGAGGTGCTGCTTGGAACAAATTACCTCATAATTACGGTGCAAATCCCTAATCTAACAGACAAGCAAAGCTTTAATATGGATGAATGAAATATGTTGAATTACTTCTTTAACATACAGGTACCAACTCTATGACATCTTATGAATTATTGGTGAGTATTAAATAGTATATGTACACGGAGGCTGGTATGGTAAGCTTTGATCTGTCATTGATTTGATCCCCAGTCGAGAATGTTGGACGAAGATTCTCGCTGTTACTCGCCTTTGTCAAACAACGGCATATGAACATGTCCTGGGGCTGATTGCTCAAAGCGCTGTTAAATTTATTCTGCTATTAGGGGTTTCGCGCCGTGTTGAATGTCTATCTCTCATCCACTATTAGCAATTTGATCTGGTGTTAGCGTTGCAACTAGACGACTAATAGTCTTTGTCATAGTGTATTTGCACTGCTAATTGAGCCAACCACATCACATTGCATGGTTGTGTTAGTGTGGGTATTTATTCTTTTGAGCTTCTTGTTGCTTTTGGGCTCTCAAAACTATCGTGTAACATGACTCCAACCTGGTTGTGCCGCTTTTGTCCATGTCTTGCGATTGTCGCCAGTGGCTTCGAGGGTGATTTCTATTATACATTGGTATAGGACACTGTCATATGACTGAAATATCCTTGAATATGTTTAAGTATGGCGTATGTCGTTTCCGGTGTGCTTCAGGGGTATTTGATCGGGCCTCTGTTCTTCATCATTTACATCAAAGATATTGCATTTTCTCTAAATCATTCATCAATAACAGTCTTTTCTGATGATACAAAATTAACCAAAACCATTCAATGCGACGAACATGCTCGTCTTTTACTGGAAGACCTTACTACATGAAGTTTTGTGCAGTGGTGTAAACTCTGGAATTTAAAACTGAATACCCCAAATACTGCTCGATTTCTTCTACCAATAAAACAAAACAATCGAGTACAATGACAATATTAATGGCAGTCGTGTAGATAATGCAAAAAGATTTGGGTGTTATCCTTTCAAGTAGCCTCAACTTTAAAGCACAACTCAATTGTATGGAAATCCTATCGCATGTTAGGGTTTCTTAAAAGATCGTGCAACTCCTTTACACGAACGGAATCTCTAAGATCACTGTATATATGCATGATCCGATCAAACTTAGAATATGCATCTTTAATTTAATCGCCTTACCAAAAATATCTCGTCGATAAAATTGAAAATGTACTGAAAAAGTTCGTAAAATATATTGTTTTAAATCAAATGTTCCCTATTCTTCCAGTACATACGCCGATTTGTGTGAAGCTTTTAATCTGCCAAACTTGTGTGAACGCCGCAAAGCTGCAGATGTACGATTCATGTACTAGTGTGTTAACTCCGTGGTGTATTCGCCTTATCTTGTGGAGCAAGTTAATTCCCATTTCCCAACGAGATCTGCGGAACACACATTTGTTCAAATCAAATATGTGCAGAGCAAATGTCCATAAAATTTCCGTTTTTCCTTCTGACATTTGAAAACTATCACGAACTATCCTTTAAGAATCATGAAACATCAATTTTTAATACCTGATAAGCCCACACAGCTATAATATACTATAACTTGATTCTGTTTATGTTTAACATGTATTGCTTTTACTTCTGTAAATGGGAAAGTATTTGATCCTTTTTCTTTACCTGCGATACCTAATTGCTATACTTCGATATAATTCCAATACTTTTACGACTATATCTGTGATAACTTATAATATTTCTGTTATATAATTTCAAATAATTTCATGACTTTATCTGTGATACAATTAACAGCTTGATTATTTTCTACTACATTATACCTTACCGTTATTCTGTGAAATAATACCGTATTAAAGCATCATATTAGCATATTATATACTATATTGCACTACATCCATATATATTTATATTGTATCATGTATGTTATCAGACCTGTAAGTGGGCCCAAGGCCTGTTGTGCTTTGAGTTGCCAAAATAAATAAATAAAAAAATCCCAATAAAACAAATAAACGAGCAAACCCTTGTAGTGTACCTCATTTCTATGATCATGACAAGAAACATCAATCTCACACTGCATTTCCTGATTCTCTGTAATTTAACAGTATTCGGGAGTTAAATTTCTTGATTTCTTAAGGAAAAGGTTATTTTATAATGGATATTGTTACAATGTTGTATGAAGCAGTAAATAAAACCATCTGTGAATAACTATCTTACAGACTGAAGGCATTAAATCTACACAAGACTTTTCAGAGTAAGTTGTGTCACAAATTGCTGTGAGAAAACTTTACGGTCTGGCTTTAATGCACAAAGAAGTACTAAGAACAAAAACTTCAAACGCCGTAAAAATAAGGACATTGGATATAAACTCCTTTGATGTATTTATTTTTTAAATAGCTGAATAGCTTACATTGCGAAGATGTGAATTATTTAAGATCCAATAAGTATTTATAAAACTAGTGCAAATTGAATTTGTGAATTTTTAGTGGTTTATTTCTCATTTTGTGATTATACCATAACACATAATTTTAAAAAGTTTCTTCGATGAATAGTTAGATAGGTGAGCTTAACACAGTTGATCTATTTAATATAAATAAACAGGTAATCAGGAGTAGTACATAGAGTACCTGGTGGCCTCGACTGATTACTAGAACTACTCATCAGTCTATGACATTTATAATACAGTGGGCAATGTAATCTGCCACGATATTCGTTTACAGTCTTAACGTACCAACATCTCAGACTCACTGGAATACTAGATAATAGTATTTTCGTTATTTTGGGAAAACACTTTCTTAATTTGGACAGATTCTAGTTCAGAAATTTGGCATGTTGGAACTTGCCCGGGAATGGAAGACCGGGTGGCTGAGTGGTATAGGCGGACAGCATTTATTGTTGGCGAGTCAGTTCCTAACTCTGGGGGTTGTTGGTTCGATTCCCAGACGTGTTTCAATCTGCAATTTTGTTCTGAACTAGAATCTGATCAAACTAAGAATGTGTTATTCTAAAATAATGGTATACTGTTAATATGTACTTTCTAAAAGACACAAAAATCAAAAGTTTTGGACTAAAATTAGTGTATGGCAATTACAATACAGCTAGCAGCACAATCTGCCGAGATATTCCTTTACATTCTTAACTGAAATACTAGATTTCCTGTTGAAATTCACTTTTTTGATCTCATTTTTTGAAGAAGAATTGCAAAAAAAATTGTTAATCACTAGAGTGTACAATATGACAATTAAATTAAAAACAGCAAACAACATAATCTGCCAAGATACTCCTGTCAATTATTAAGAAGTGTAAATAATATTTTTCACTAGAATCAAGTTTAAACAATATATATTTTTAAAAATATTAAGTCACACTGGCACAGGGATGTCTATTAATAAAAACGTAAAATGCTGTTGCAAACTCAAATTATACAATTTTGTTGTGGCAGTCACATGAAATTGTTGTGAAACTAACTCAAATTATACAGACCTCATAATTATGCTGCGGTGTATAATTACTGTAAAAACTTCAACTTAAAGAGGTAGGCAGTGTAAGCAACCAATAAGCTCAATCAAAAACACTACAATCTGGTATTGTAATACAATACTTTCTGTTTTTTTGTCACGGTTTAACTATCAAACATGTCAGTAGCAAACCCATGCAGATATCTGCTGTGTGACAAGTGAGATAACTTGAATGCTGTATGTCTCGCCAGAGCTCTAAACTTGACAGTTGTGTTGTAGGACGTAGTTGGTGTAAAACTATCCTACCTTGAAAGGACTTGACAGTTGTGTTGTAGCACAAAGCTGGTATAAAACTATCTCACCTTGAAAAGACTGGACAATTGTGTTGTGGAACGTAGTTGGTGTTAACCTATCCTACGTTGAAACGACTTGACAGTTGTGTAGTAGCCCATAGTTGTTGTAAAACTATCCTACCTTGAAAAGACTTGAAAGTTTTGCTGTATCAGGTAGTTGGTGTAAAATTATCCTACCTTGAAATGACTGGACAGTTGTGTTGTAGGACGTTATTAGTGTAAAACTATCCTACCTTGAAAAGGATGGACAGTTGTGTAGTAGGACGTAGTTGTAAAACTATCTTACCTTGAAAAGAATTGACAGTTATGTTGTAGGACGTAGTTGGAGTTAAACTATCCTACCTTGAAACGACTTGACAGTTACGTGTATCTTGTAGCATCTAGTTGGTGTCAAACTATCCCACCTTAAACAGAATTGACAGTTATGTTGTAGCAGGTAGTTGGTGTAAAACTATCCTACCTTGAAAAGAATTGATTTGTCAGTCTGGAATAACTGACTTTTCGGTTGTGTCCAGTGTACTTGAACAAATGGCTAAAATGGCTGCTGAGCTGATCATTATTATTGAAAAATGTATACGTCACTCCAAGATCAGCTGCATATACGAAGTTCATCAAAGACAAGCTGTCAATGTTTGATTATATTCAACGTCTTACTTAACAGTCTATTCTGTTCCTTTAAAAGAAAGTATTTTTTATGTTTCAGATTGGGACAACACGATTGTCTGCTGAAAGGAGAAGCTCTGTTGAATGAGGGATTGTGTGTAATCTGGACGGATGTGACTAATTTCATTCCAATTAACTCTGTCACTAAGTAATAAGTTTTCTGCCTCATTCTCAGAAGCAGAAATATATGTTGATAAAAGTCCAACTGGAAGATATTATCCATCAACAATTGACCAGGTGACACAGTCCACTACAGCTGGAGAAACTCTGCAGGCAGGTTCCGTGTTTCACTACAGCATGAGGGAGCGTGGCGTGGAGGGTTTGGTTCCCAAACTTGGGGCTACCAAACCCCTTTAAACAGGTGGAAAATGGGCTCTGAAGCCCATGCTTATTACTTTTATCATTTAATAATACTTTAGCTAAAAATGTTTATTGATACCTAATTCCTTGATTTTCCTACATTATGTGACGTATACACTGTATACAGCCCAGAAACAATATTTCCATATTCGTTTTTTATAGAGAACAGAAAACGAGACATGGAATATTGGTAATGTAAAAACCCATCACCCAAATAAAGTATAGTTATAGCTCTGAAAAAAAGATGTTGAATTGATTTCGGTTGATTTATCAAACCGTTACCCGAGGTAATTTTAACTGGAGACGAAGGTATATACATGTAGATTTATAACAAATATCTGTTGTGAACCTCTGTAGCTTTGCCGGTTAGAGCTAGTCCTGCTAGACAGAGACCCGAGATCTCGGTGGAGGCAAGCAACATTTTCTTTCTTTGCATTAAAACATACATACAAATATGGGAAGGAACACTGTGGGCATTCAGTCAACACTTTAATAAAGATAACAGACTAACGTGTTAGGTACGTGCATAACATTCCAATATTGGTACAGATACGACATAAACAAGAAATAATCACATTGGATAAAATAGGTGGCTGTGATGACTAAAAAG